>JAQGBW010003248.1:0-16861 GCA_034698625.1 Julus scanicus
ACTTTTAGACTTGGTTTAAGGTACGTTTATTTATCTCAAATTAAAGTACTTTCAGTGCTCATGTAAACGCAGTAAAAGTTGGCGTTATTTGCAACATTTTATGGAACCTATTTCAAACGTCTGGTTTTAGCAAAACATGGTGCTTAATAATAATGTACAATATACTGTATTACAAAACGTAGTTATTGGGACCATCTGGAAACAATTTAGCCAGGGAAATTCTTTTGAATATGCATACATATTTCAAACTTACAAATTATCTTATGTATATTCCCATCGGAATTGCATTTTCATTAATACTGCATATTATGTAAAATTAAGTCTACGAAAATAAACTACTTCATGTTACTTTTCATAAACAAACTAGGCTAAATACTTTTTATCAACTTTTTGAATTCCAGCAAATGCTTTAACTTTTATACCTTCATCATTCATGATTCGATTGTTTTATTCTACTACCAATTGGGTAAATTTTATTTTCTGGTCACCAGTTCGAGTGCAAGGAACCCGCATGTCCCCGGTGATCCTTGGCACACTCGGTTTAATCCTTTGAAAAGATGTCTTAGTGGCCAAATTTATTACATTTGCACTAAATCTTACGCTGCCTGCTCCCCTCTGCAGGCATTATCAACTAAGTGACTGGCCTCGGGCTTACGTCACTATATTTCTGTATTATTTCTGAAAGTGGTCGGATATAAGCCTCCTATTTGGCAGTCTATTTTCCACTGCCAGCACCAGGGATTAGATTTGTAAGCCCCTGTTTAAATCGACTCCGTTGGCCTAAGTAACCTGGGGATGATTACAATAAAACGGGATATAATGCCACCTATTTACCTTAGCAAATACTGTCGCCTCCCATCGAAATTGCAGAATCTGTTCCTCCATGCTTTCCTATGGAAAAGCTGCTTGTACCTTCTGCCAAGTGATCTCCCATGTGTGATACGTTAACATTTTGTAAAATGTATGTATGCATATTATATAATCCTGCATTACATAATTCCAAATTATTTGGATTTTTCCATTGTTGGTGACGTCAGAATCTTTCATAACAACTCACAACAAAAGAATTGATTTAAAACTTAATTTCTGGAAGATTATTTTTTTAGAAACTAAAATGCGGATAATGAAGTTTATGTAATTATATTTGTTACTCTCTGATTCTGCAGTGAGCAGATTGGCAAATGATTTGTAATCTCATTTCCAAATTAACTTGTTATGAATAAGGTTGCATTACAAGTGTAGCATAATACACTGATAGATAAGAAATTTCTTCATTATTCTGCCTATTTTAATTTTGATAAAATAATGCAGAAAAGCATATTTAAAATACATACTTTCAACTATTTTCCACTACTAACAAAAACATATTATAGCAAAAATACTTTATAGTTTTTGATTTGTAATCTCATTTCTAAATTATCTTGATGGCATGAGGATGCATTACAAGTGAAAAATGTTGCAGTGATTGATAATGAATTTCTGCATTATTCTACCTCTATTAATTTAGGTAGAATAATGCAGAAAATCACACATAAAATACATTTATGCAGGGATGAGTATGCTTTCAACGATTTCCCACTACTTACAAAAATATATTATAGCAATACTTTATAGTTCATGTATTTGTATGTATTTTTAACACAAAATGGTATTTTGTTTTAGATCCATGAAAATATGAAAAATTCTTATGATGTGTTTTACAGGACTTAAGTCTGGAGTGAAAATTCAAAAGGGATTTTCATGTCACCGACTTTAAGACCGAGTAAATCAGTGATAAAAGGATTCTTTTTACTAGTAAAGCTTCTGACATTAATTAGTCATCAGTGTTGATACTTCAGCTTTATTGATTTTTTCTTCTTCTTCTAAATGGAGTGAGATTGTTCAGGGAACATTATGTTTTCATGATGCTTTTCCAAAGTCTATACTCACTTGAGCATTTATGCATGGCTTTCCAGAAGCACTGTTTACCTGTGCAATCGAACTTTTGTCGATCCATATCACCATGCACTAGTTTGCTGCTAAGAGTCCTTATATTCAGACCAGCCTAAAATTTATTTCCCACAAGTTCCATTCAGGATGTATTCATTTTACTAATGCACTTTCTCGTGTTTTCCAAACCATGTACAAACTCTTACATCATTCCCAGATAAGGCAATGGAGTGCCATCATTTATCAATGTAAATTCCTCTATACAGCCGTATCTTATCAGGTCCGTGTACATGGATCTCCATGCATGCGTTGCAAATATATTCATGCATTTGAATATGTTCTGCACCTAAAGTTTTAATTAGTGTTAATCTTCATTGATTCGAAAGCCGGCTGCAAATATATAAATATACAATTTTTTTTGTTTTGCATAAATTGTACTTTATATAGTTTTGCCTGCACTGTCATGCTAATTGATCTAAATGGACCAGACCGGAACCAAAAATATGGCATTGTTGCACAGCCACGCCCTGACAAAATTTGCCTGAAAAAACAATGCTGGGTTTAATGATTCATTACTAGGGTGATATACTCTCCAAATGGATTGAGAAAGGTATAATCACGGAAGCCATCATACCTTCACGTCCCCATAGGGAATTCCCCTTCGTGGCTTATGGGAAAATGGATGGGGTTAAAACTGTTTTTGGCTTCACCTCTTAAATAAATAAAATGTTGTTTCCTAAATAAATGCAGTGTGCATTTTTATCGATGTGGGAAAACTTGGAAAATTGAAAATTTTATCATGCATAATTATTATCATTGGTATTAATTTTTCATGCAGCATCGTATAAAACGGTTGTTTGATAATAGCTATAGTTATATGACGCCATTTGAGATTACAATGGCGGAAGACAATGTGGGTTTTTCTTGAAGTCAGGATGGGGGACACAAATGGGCTTTTAGGAAAATCTGTGGTTACCAATGCTTGCACATAACATCAGAGAACAAGGTTCTGATTTCAAGAATTTGACATTTGAATTCAATTTTGTATCCAGCAGTACTAAATCGTATCATTAACCATGTTAGTCATGGGTTAGTAATGAAGTCAAGAAGACGGATAGCACATTTCCAGAATTGGATGGACTAAATTTTGATGAGTAAAGTTTGTTTTAAAGCAAAGCTGGTTTCTGGAAGTTTCAAAATTTCATGATTTGAAACTTTTCAGGCTGTACATTTCCAACAAAAAAATGTGTTTCGACTAACATATTATTTTCATTGCCAACTGCAGTAAAAGCCATTGCCAAAATCTATCTACCTGCAAGAAAGTTCAAATACTAGACAGATGGCCGGTCAGGTCTTTTGCAAGAAATGATAAAACATGGCAAAGGGGGACGTGAATAGCAAGCAAGGGGATTTAAGGAAAAAAAGCAAGTTGTTCCTTTCGTGGTTTGCAATTGCCTATAGATTCCAAGACGAGGTCGGATGGAGTTGACCACGGCCAAGAAAAGGAAGGTGGGTCCTTGTGGCCGCCCCATTGAAAGGCCCCAAGCCCCCCATATCAACGAGGGGTCCATACAAAAGGGCTGTGCGACGCACAGAACCGTAAATAATCACCATTGTGGGGCCCCCTCCGTCTTTTCACTGCCCACCTCTCACCTTGGCCACGACGTGGTAAGGCACCTGTAGAAAAGCAGCACTCTACCACACAGTAGGCCCATTAGCCATGCACCCTTCTGTTCACCCTGTTGGCTTGCCTCCGTTTTGTGGGTACCAGAAGAGGGAGTGAGACTGGGGAAATCTATACAGTTCTTTGGCCTTTACCTGCCAGCATTGAAAGAAAATCTTTTGACCAAGACTCGCTCCTGGCCTAAGGGCATCTTCGCCCTCTATTGACATTTTCTTGGGAGGCTGCCGTTTGACTACGTGCTTTGCAGACTGACATATGGCGACAAGGTTTTGAATCCATTAACCGATGTAAGCCCACTTTTTTTGTACAGAGAAAATGGACTGCCGAGGGAAAATCTCTCTTTACGTTTTACTATTAGCTCCAAGTTTGCAAGCAATGTACATTTGAGAGGATCGTGAGACCTGTTCAAGTTTTGAAAGTAATTCCGTGTTACGTACTATGCATGTGAAAACTGCATCCATAACACCGAATCATGTCCTCAGGTGCTAACTTGGTTCATGAGATATCTTCTTATTGATATACTCAAGGAGATAATTATTTGCCCTAATAATTAGAAGATGAAATTCTATTGCCTAATACACATTAGGGAAAACACGAAACAGAAATAGGGTTTCGTAAACATGTTTGCGATAAAACGTTGCTCACGAGTTGTTTTCAGCGAACATGTTTGCTGGTCAAGGCGCTCCTTCCAAAGCCTGTGCACAATGGCGTAGAGCATCACCCTAATTTGCCCCATGTGTTTTAGTTTTTGGTCATTGTATATAGTTAATCCATGAACAGTTTTGATGTGGACAACTTTATTTGGACAAAGATGTTTATGGAAATATGTTCACCAAACCACGTTTCAACAAATTTTGCATAAACTATGTTTGCGTTTCGTGTTTGCTATATTGGGTACTAAGCATAAGTGTACTAATATATGTGTACTAAGTATAGGCATGTTGGACTCAGGTCACTCAGCCCACCTAGAAGTTGGGATTAGGGCTTTTGTATTTTGTATTTTCACATATGAGATGCAACAAAACTCGAGTAGATGATTGGTACAAACTCCCTAGGTTCTAAACTCGTAGGACAAAGTGTTCTTTAAATATAGACTATTTCGCAGGCTATATGCCAAAACGTTAAGCTGGCAAATCAAAATAAACTGGTTGTGAAATTTATTCGCCTGAATTATTAAAAACCACCAATTACTTGATGTTGGAACCTATTAATTAAAAGCGATTAAATGTGACACATCAGAATTATACTTCTGTATTTTGAACAAATTGCACAGACATGATTTGCCCCGAATAACCGTATTTCTGCTGTATTTTTAAAATTTTGGAGGCAGTGGTACTCTGGGTTTGCTTTTGCCTGTTCTAGCACAACACATGTTTTAATCACCATGTTGATAAGCTCTTAAAGATTCACTCGAAGCTTTACTAAAGTTAGAAGTTTTCAGGAAGTTTTCGATTAATCTAAAATGGAATTGGCGTAACTTCCATGGAAAAATAACATGTTTTTGTTAATATTCTTATCATTTTAAGATTGCATGATAATCAATAGCTCAATAGCAGCTTGTGATATTGATGCAATATGGAATCTGCAATGAAACTGTGCTATATAGGTGAACCAATGAGAGGCGCTGGTAGCGTGGGTATAATGTGGTTAAAATAGCTCATCCAGATTTCATCTTTTCATTTCTTGACGCCAGATGGCGCAGCTTGCAATTTATTTGCAGGGTGCTCATGGGGCTTTAGCAGTTCACGTCCATGGAGAACAAATTCGGTCTTTACTTCAACAGAACGCAATCATGTAAATGCGAGAATTAAGTTTCTTTTCGAATTAGGTTTATTGCCTACGCGTTTTAAAGCACACGTAGAAAATGTCTCTTATAAAAATGTTATCAAGATCTTGAGTCAGGTGTGTCTATACTTGAACCGAACAACGTACTTGGAGAATACCCTTACGCTCTGCACCATCAGGAAAAGCCATTTTAGCTTTGGCATCTGCACGAATTCTCAAATATACTTAATTCAATACATTTTTTTCCTCCATAAAATGGCAATTACTCGCTTTTCTACGACAGTTTCATCTGATATTTCCAAATAGTCGATGTCAGCACCGTGGCAACTTGCGCTGGATTCGTTTCTTGTTATTGCTTTCAGTTGCAACAATAATGATCGTTTTCGGAGGCTTAATCGGGTTTATCATCTCCCTCGGGATTTAACATACACGATAAAATTTTCTTATTTCAACTAAGGAGGTAACAAAAGGGCTAATTACTAGAGATGGCACAAAAAATAAACAATTATTCGTTTATTATGGCCAAGAGTTATATATTTAAATGCGGTGCACGTGAGGAATTTTGCTTGCATGCACATTTAAAGGATGCTTTTACAGAAAAGGACTTAATTACCAATAGTTTAGCTAACGTTCTGCAACCGCAAGCTCATTAACTATAATTAAAACTAACTGAGGACCTTGAATTCTTTGTCTTTTCTCAACTTTACAATTGTGTATTCAAGATGTATGATGTCGGATAGTGTATGAAATCAAGGCAATTCAGATTCTATAGTCTTATCTTTTTGGTAAAAATTATGTGACTGCAGATTAGGAGGGGATGATAAGGTGTCGTACATCGTCAGATCAGAACTAAGTTTCCCATATCTTGCATATGCATGCAACAATATAAATTTCATTAATCCCGGACAAAAGCCCAAAGGATCGTGAAATAAACCTAACCATCCCCAACCAATCCTAACTTTCGATGATAGAAAAATACACTTTTAGATTTGTCTTTTTGTGATTACACTGTACAATATGCATGTACGGATACCAAATTCTATTTTATAGGTTAAGACTACACATGATATGTATGTATATCAGAACATACAATAGTTTTAAGTCATTTATATTGGCCAATATGTAACTTTACTACCAGGATTATAGCGAGGGGCCATTAAAAAGGTCTTTCCCGAAATTCTTTGAACAATTAACCCCCTTTCTCCTAATTCCTTCCCCCCCCCCCTTGCCCTTTCCTTCCCCTGTCCACGTGGTGTCCATTTTAGCACAGACCCTCTCCCTCATAGACGTCCTTAATTTATTTAAAAATTAAGGTGACCAGAAAATTTGTTGGAATGTACAAAGGCCCATCCTATAAATTTCCAAGCACCAGCCTCGCTACCAATTCCACGACATTTTCCCAGTATTTTCTGAATACCAAAAATTTCTTGACCTCGAAGGGAAATTCATGCATAAAATTCATGTTTAGCACAAAGTTAGACATAATTCCTTACTTTACCGAGATTTTAATTGGGGGCACATTTTATCTGAAAAATACAATCATTGGTGAACGTCCATAATGACTTTCCCCTTCCCCCTCCTGGCCACATTGTGACCACATACCAGCAGAACTCTCCCCCTCTTGAGGACGTTCTTTTTGAATGTCCCCCGAGCAGTGTCAGTGATGAAATGGGTCTTCGTAAAGGCCTGGATATCTCCATAGTACATTTATTTCGCATAGCTTATATTTATTCATTTTCCCACTTACTATATATTTTTTGAAAATGTTATTTAATTGTTATTAAAAATTAATTGTGGGGTGGCCAGGGGTGCCCTCTTTTGCCTCCTGACAAACAATATTTTTAGACCTAGTCAAACTTGTATATGAGCGTAATAGCGAAACAAATTATTAATGGGACAGCTTTCAACGAGGCATTATTGCAAAAGTTCAATGAGAAAATGTATAATTGTGTAGTACGAGTAGCAGTTCAAATTCAGGCTATGGGAAGTTTTAAAAATCGTTTCTTCCAGCGGTGCTCGGGTATATAAGGTTAGTCTTTGTATTTCAGTCCTGTCGCCCCCTTTTTTTGTATTTGCTCCCTGTATTGCAGAATGGTGTACCTGTCAAGCCCAGAATTTTGTTTGCTAAGCCGCACCCTAGGTGTGCATTTTACAAGGTCTTTAGCTTCTGTCCACCTATTAGGACGATATTTTTCGTTTCGTCCAAACGTTTGTTTGATTTTCACTTTAAAAAGTCCCGAAAATATATATATATAGCGAGCTTTTGAAGTAGCAAGGCGTGAATTTAGCGAGTATCCAATTTTAGAGGGGTTCCAAGAGGGTAAGTCCACGTGGCGTGCCTTCCATTCGCGTGCCATTGCCTGGAGCGCCTTGTCCTCCCATGGCATTCATATTGCTCTCCTATTAAATTATAAACAAATATTAAATAATTAATTTGCATGAAATTTTATAGTCATTAGAATGCTCTCTTTCAATACGAGTTCGCTCTAGTGTTTTTGTTTTATGGCGTTTTGTGCGATTGCGTGCTAGGTTAGGATCAAGTAAAATGCAATACGAGAGGAAAATTTACCTACACAAAACTTTTCCCAAGGGTGATGATGTTGCTTACTTAAAGTTGGTTAGATAGATTTTAATTAAGGAATTGACGGTTTCGTCGTTTTCATTATGCTATTTTCTCTGAAACACTTTTATTTTATGTATCGTGAATGTTGTTGGTTCATATACTCGTGCACTACTCCTTGTACTTTCGATTAGCCTATACTGTTTATGATCACTAAGTTTCGATGATTACTCATGCGATCAGGCTGTATCTCTTGACAAAAATGAAAACTTGTCTTGTAACCTTCGATCATGGAAATTATCCTACGATGCAAACATTCTGCATAATAAAGAATAAGCTTATATTTTATTCAACACTTTGGTTATCTTTAAAAGTATTTGTTTACTGCATGTATACTGAATGGATTTGGAAAAGACTGTTTTGAAATGTCTTAAACATAAGTTTCAATTCAATAGGGGTAAAGAGTGAAATGATTGTCGGCGAAGTGGGTTTTTCAGTAAAGAAGAACGACACCTACCGCACAAGACTAATAAATGACAAACGGATAATACACATTTATTGTTGTTTTATCCCATGATTACTAGTAAATTCTTAGATAGATGTTTTCCCTATCGTGTCTACCCTCAGTGGAATAAACTACCACTTTATATGCGTAAGAGTCTATATTTGAATGTTCAAATTATTCCTGTATTAGAAGTTGTAGTCATTGAAAAAAAATTTAAAAAAGTATATAATTGAATCTATTTGATTTATATTTTTAACCTGTGAATTTGATGTCATTTTTGATATATATATTGGTGTAAACTATATGATATGTGTTGCGTCCCGACGAATTTCTTCTTACAGATTTGTACTCTTTTGAGTGTTTTCAAGTAATAAATAAATAAATAACAAATTATCGAAAGATTATTTTTATAATGGAATATAATGGGATTGCACAAAGTGATTTGTCGGCGAAATGGGAATCCTATCGCACAAAATTAATAAGTGATAACTGGAAAATTAGTGTTTGAATTAAATAGTGTGATGCTCAAGACTATATTTCCTACTTTTACTGCTATTACATTATATTTTGTAAACTGTCGAATTACCATACAATATACATCAAATGCTGTTTGGATCAAAAAGAACATTTGCCAAAACCAGCCCCCAAAAAATGAACGCAATGATTAATTAAGTAGCCAAGGTGGATTTACAGTAACTAACCAATCCAATGACTTATAGCCGAGTGATTTGTGTGGGAATCCTGTAAGATTAGCAGATGCCCATGATGTGGAAAATGCACTTTGTTATCTGTTATCGCTTATCATGCGTGGTTCAGCTTTAAAACTGTATGCACTTTTATATAAATAAACCAGAATGCTTGGCACGTATTTTTTTAGCGTAATATTGAGCACTAAGTCAAATGTAACTCCCTCATTGTAAATATTCTGTAATATTTATTTACCCCTCCAGTATTTATTTACCCCCTAGATAAAGTGTGTCTCAGCCCGTTATTAAATATTTCACGTTCTAACGCATGTATATGGAAATTAAGCTCGTTGCTGAATTTCTCCGGGCATATATCACCAGAACTGGTGCATTTTTGTTTAAATCATTGCCGCTAATTTAATTGTAAATTTCAGGCCAAGACCTCACGTGCAGATACGGAGCACTTATTTGCATAACAATTAATCCGGGTCATTGCATATGGCTTGAACTCCATATATTTCATGAAATTAAAACAAACTATGATGGCTCCACCTACTTCTCATTCCCCCCAAGCTGAACCACGATTAGCCGAACATTCGTAACAATTTAATTTAAAGGAGGTGCATTTCATACGCTGGAATGAACATCGTCCTCAGTTATGGTTTTGTAGCCTAGAGGTTAACGATGATTTATTTATATGGAAGTGATTTAATTTAGCACCTGTACTTGGCACGTATCAACTGGGTATCACTTCTGGGAAGACCTTTGGGAATGGGGCTGTATAGAAATATGGCGCGCACTTGTTAAATTAAAATTTTTTGTCATTTCTCAGAAGCATAAAGAAGATGAAGATGACGTCCGGTTGAACTTTTGTGGTTTCGTGCAATTATCCATCAGTCCAAAGTTAATAAATTCTCATTGTGTTATACCAGGTTAATTGGTGCTGCTGCTTGCTTCATGAGTATATAAAATATTCATCATCTTTTTGGTGCGGTTTTCTTGTCCTTCATAATTGTAATTATGTTATTGAGGGAATTAGGCTAAGCTTTGAATTCTCTCTATAGCTACAGATGTGTGCAAGAAACATTATATATTTATTGACAGGAAATTTGGTACAGTTAAATATACATTAAATGCGTAATTAAACATTAACAACTACTTTAATTACACAAAAAAAAAGGCTGCAGAAAAGTGTATAACAAGTACATGTTATTTTAACCAATACTTTCAGGTTAGTTACGTAACAAATAATACTTTTATAAAAAATTACGTTAATTGCTGTTATTGACTTCTGTTTTATGGATGATAAAACCAATCTACGAATGATGTCCCAAAAATAAGTTACACAGGGCAATTCATGAACTACTTATTCAATCGAAAAACGGAAATTTACATTTTTAAGAGGCGACCTTTCTCTATTTTTCAACAAAGTCACCGAGAACCGATTGATGCACTTGTCCCACCAGTTTCTGTATACTAACGCTGTAAAAAGTGGTCGGTTGGGTATATACAACCAACGACGAACTGTTTTAATGAGCTCATTGTCACTCCTGAAGGCCTATGTGCCAGAACAGGTAAAAATCACTTGGCGCCAAGTGGTTTTACATTGAGCACTGCTATAGAGAACATCTCGAGAGTTTCTCTCACGTGGAAACTCACCTTAATAACAAATGTGTTTAAATATTTTTTTTTATAAATTCACCTTTATTTTTGCACTGTTGGATGTTATTTTTAATACAGCATATGATCACGTATATTGCATTGTCAAACGATTATTACACCTTGTTGGCGCTCACTATTCTGTGACTGCCTAAACAATTTGCACAAAATTTACTTTTCAATTATCATGATAAGGAAAAGTTTACCCAGACCTGCCAATAAGGAAATTCAAATAAATTCAGCCCAATGTAATTTTTGTTCGCATATGCAAAGTCTACGTTATTAGTTTACGAATCATTATGTTTGCCATAAAATCGTATATTTGTGCATGCAAAGCAATTTTGTTCGGCTATCCGTAAAAAGTAATTGGACCTAAATTCATTATTCCAGATAATCGGCGTTCTGTTTATGTTGTTTTGTTTTTTTCTTGGCAGTATTTCATTTTTTTCTTCTCGTGTGTGGTAATAACCTACACAACCGTCATTCCTTATTCAGCTCTCAACTATAAAAACTAATTTCATCGCGATTATTTATTTAATAGAAAGCGATTCATCGATTTTTTTATAATGCAGGGAAAAATGAGTTTCTCCTTACAATTGAATTTCGCTATAAGTAGTTCCACTTTAGATGCGGATTTCGCATTGGGTTTACAGCCCACAGATGGCAGCCCTGTCCACACTTACTTCACACATGAAGCGATGGAGGAAAATGAATATCACGCAATTGTGTATCCTTTCATCGCAATTTCATGTCTTGGAAGAGAGCTTCCTTCCATTCCCATTCATTTCCAGCAGTTTCTCCGTTCGTTTGACTCTTAATTAACTCGCTCTGCTGGTGGATATGACAGTGTAAACCCTCGAAAACACGAACAATTGGTTGGGATTGTTTCTTCCACGGTCCCCCGCCCCCCCACGGGATGCGAACGTGTCAAACCATGACACATGCATGGATTGCATATCAATATCATTGAATTCATCGCACTCTTTCTTCCTCGTTATCTCGCGACTCTTTTTCCTAGTTCCCTCACATCCCTCTCTGCAAATGACTGCATCATCACGTATTATTATTATTGTAGGGACGGATCATCTGTAGAAATTATTTCCTAAAGCTTAGTAGGTTCGGTTCCCAAACGAATCACGATTTCCTCGAATAAGGAAATGTCATCCTTTTGAAAACTTTGATGGATGTGACGAAAATTAAGAAACGAGACGGTTTAAAAAAAAATGAAAAAGATCTATTTGAAGGGTTTGATAACTGCGAATGAACAAACTGTGCGAGATCGTTTTGTGTATATTTGCACCTATTTCGCCGACATGCGATTTCGTCGACTCCTATTCTATCCAATTAGAAAACAATTCAAGATAATTTATTATAATTCCATTAAAATGCTATTTGAATCCAGTTTTTTCATAACTTACCTTAACTTAACTTTATCTAATGAAATTCCATCGTTTAATAATTCAAATAACATAATGAAATTATTGTAAAATTATTGTATAACAGGATATAATGAGAGTTGGATATTACAAGGTTATCCATAAAGTTCTTAACTATTTTCATGCTAGAGTTGTTTTTTTTCCAAACCAAAATATCTTTGTTTTGCACGAAGTTTGAAAAAAGTAAAATCTCGCTTACTATTTTAATAGCCAACTACTTGAGAATTTGAACAATTTACTACTTTTAAGATATGTGTATGGACATTTTGGTATACTTATTGCAAAAACCACTGTAAATGAATGTTTGTGGTGGTGTGATGGTGCTAATTTCGATATCTAGGATTTATGGCCCTTGTTTTTTTCTGAAGCTACAATCACAGGACCTATTTATCTTGAAATGTTGCAGCAGTTCCTTCAACAGAGCCTGCTTAACCCCCTTAGATTCCATTGCAGGGGGCGTCATTAAATTGGATGTTTAGCAAACATAGAGCTATAGCTACAAAGCATAGAACATGAGAAAAATATCGTTGAGATGCTGTGAAACGTTTTGGGTTTTGTATAAATAGACTTGTTTTGAAAAAAATGCATAAAAATACGTACAAATTGGAAAGGAAACAATTCATACCAACTCCCACGACACTCGGAATAGAGACATACCTGTAACTAAAAAATGTCTGACTGTGAGATAAAACCATAGAGAGGCACAATAGTGAGATTAATGATTCCACTTTTTATATCAACAATGCACTGTATTTCCCGTTATTATTATTATTATTATAATAGTATTATTATTATTATTTACATTACAAATTGCAAGTTTAGGTTGGTCTGACATCTAGACTACTTTTCGAATGAACTAAATTATTTCTTTAAGTATAAATTTAGCACAGACAGCGTATATTGAATTTTAGAAATTAGTCACATGTTGATATAAATATTCACACATTGACAGCTATCAACACTGCACTTTTTATTGTTTATATTATTATTTATGTATATTACAAGTAAAAAGTTTAAGTTGGGCTGACAAGATTCGGGAGTAGTTTTCCAGAGAACTTATGATTGTTTCTTAAAGTATCAATTTAGCACTTTCGAATTTCAGAAGTTACTCATGTTGATGTATAGACATAGCCGTGGATCTATGGGTATAAATATTCAAACGTTGACAAATATGGACATGCATGTATATGCCAATTGCCAAATATGGGTATTCATTGCTATATATTCCCTATTTATGATATGTCCATATATGGAAATTTTCTATGTAGTGTATTATATCCATATATAAAATGTCCACCCGTGTGGTTAAAATGGTGTCCGTTAAACCAATTTAAATTGCAAGTACGAGCAATGGTCGGTGTTCATGAACCTTATCCCTTTGTAGAATTGACCTCAAGTGTATGTACTGGATCACTTGTGGTCTGTAAATCCATTCATTATTACTTCAGGCTTATTTGATCGATAATAGCATTTTGAACATGGTTTGCAAATGAATCTTGAGATCCTGAGGACGTGCTTTGTGCAAGATCCAGAATGGAAATTAGCGATCAAGGTTTTAGAAGCTATGCCATTGAAGCATTATATATTATTCCACATTTGCCATCCTTTGTAAATAAGCACAGCATGCAAGATATTGAGTTTTGTAGTGGCTTTCAGAAGCCAGTCTTTAGCACCTTTGTTGTGATATGGCTGTTAATGAGTTGGTGTCATAGCAAATTCCGAGGGTCTTATCCACTCGACCAATTTAACACACTTTTTTTTTTCGCAAATTGCATTTTCCGTCAGTTCGTCGCTCTGTATACCTGAATATCTATTTTGCAGGGAGTTGTTCAGCCTTCTTTGCCACTTTTTTTGTGTGCTTCTCCCCTTCAATACATTCATGCATTATTATTATTATTACTTGTTGAAGAACCTTAAGACAGACAGATTGTTCTCCTCTTAGTCTTCTACCCTGCTCTGTCGGGTTGCTAATTGATTGGTCACGCAATAGTTGATGCTGAAACCAGCATTTAGCGTGGAAGATCCACTGGGCCCGAGCTGAAGCAATCAGAAAAAAAAAGAAAAGAAGCACTGAATCTATGGTACCCACATCTAGTACCAGCATGCACAAGGCATTCAACAAAGTGGAAACTCTCATCTAGATTTAATTGGAAATTGGCTAATGCCTTTTCTGTTCCTTGCACCAAACCTGGCTAGCCTGAAGCATCGATCATCGCCCATTATGGGGAAAAAACGATGGCTAACGAGCACAACTTGTATACTACGTCAAATTTTGTAGTTGTGAAGATGGTCGATAGATAGCGTCAAACAAGGCATCCTTTATTTACTGTCTTAAATGCTTGTGAAATTTCAACGTTTAGAGATGCTTATACTGTGTAATTGCGGATATTGACTTCAGCATCTCATCAGAAAATTTCAGCAGTCAACAGGTGCATGGAACTCAATGCCATCTCTTGCCTACACTCTTAATAAAAATGGTGCTTTGTAAAACTAAAAAAAGGTGTTTAGACTTGTCACAAATACTACACATTTAAAAGTTTTATTACACTCTAAAGAAAAAGTGTTGTGTGACACCTTAAATGCAGAACCAAAAAAGGTGTTTTGTGGCACATTAAATGTGGTGCTCAACAATGAAGTATTTCCCAGTACCTTGAGGCACTGAATAAAATATTACTAACAATAAAATAAAAAAGATGCTGAAGCATGAAGAAATTATTATTTTGCTTACCTTCAACATTCTGTAATTAACTTTAAATTCTTAAGATATAATTGTTTATGTTAATTGGTCTGCTTAATTGGTCTTGCAAGTAGTATTCCTTGCAAATTTTCACTTTTGGTACCACCTATGATCTGCCAGCTTAAAAACCTTTAAAGGTGTTGTAAATGTGCATTTCATTTGAAACACTTCTCTTAAGTTTTAAAAACACTAATAGGTATTTTTAAACACTTTAAACTAAACATGTTAACACTAATCGGTGTTTCAAAACACCAATTTTCACCATTATTTCTTAGTGTGCATACACTTGCATTTATATAACTAATTATGGATCTGAAAATTGAAGCTGTGCTAGTACTGGTCCAAATATTAATTGTTGTCAAATTTCAAAAACACCACTATAGTATAAAACAACAGCGACTTATTAAACATTTTTTCAAATAAACTTATTTTCATATTTTAGAATGTTTCGTTGACTAATGCCAAATTCTAACTTGCCAATCAATTTCATTTATTTTAATAATGCAAGGATTTCTATTGAAGCATCACGCTGCACATACGTTCGCATCCATCAAGACCCTTTTTTTTCTAGTACATTAAAGGAATAACGAGTTCATCTTGTTGTAAGCAGTATTATTTATGATGAGGGTTCACCTTGTTGATTTTTAGCTCGGTATTTTAGATATTCAGAGCACTATTTCTTATATTATGCACCGCTCATATATGGCATATACAAGTATGTAAAGTCTTCACATGTGCCTCTAAAAGCTCTTTGCAATTATAATCTCCATGCAGAATACTTTGACAAACATGCCGCAATTTAAATTTAAAACTAAAGTTTGAAATTCATATTTTAAAATATTGAACTATTTTAAGTATTAATATAACGTTTCAGTAACTTTATGAAACTATAGATCTTTATATATACAGGTATTAGGGAAACAAGACGATCTCTGTAAAATTTATATTTAATACAAAGCAAGATTCTATTATAAATTAAGTAATGGCTCAACAAACTTCAAACTAATTTTTTCCATTGAAATTACTTGTTTTCAATTATGTTGGTTTTACTGCTGTTTTGCGCCATACTTTGTAATATATGTTGGATTTTTCATGAATTTTTCATGAGTCTGTATTGTCACGTGGTTGTTCACAGTACTAAGGGAATACAAATAAGCGACATTAAAGTTTAATGTGGGGTTTATGTTGATTATACATTTCGATAAAACATGTTTTCCTATTCCAATTTAAATATCACATTTAAATACCTTAGTTTAGATCAAATCTATAAGTGCCAAGCCTGTGTTTCAAATGGAAAATCAATCATACTTTGCATAATCATGGTTAGACTTGACAACCTTGTGGAAATGATAATGTGGACTAATTCCAAATTACAAATAGGATACAACTATTTATACCTGTTGGAATATTTGGATACGATCCCTGCATTTGATCTACTTGAATGTTTATGCAGTAAGTGATCATTAACTTAAAAGTTAAATTTAGGAAATGTTCAGGATCAAACCTTACCTTCTGTTAACTGAGTTACTCAATACTGAGGGTTTGTACTATAAGCACAACATAAACACGCTGGGTATAATGAATCCAAATTAAAGCCGGTTGACCCAACAAAGGTTAAATAAAAGGTTAGCTAACTTTGGGTTATATAAAACCACGAGTTAACCTCAGGGTTAGTAGATTTTTGTTGCACCATTTTACTATAGGGATTTTTGACCTGAGGTTGGCAAACCTGTAGATAACCTGTCGCCGCCAGGAATTTCAACTTACTTGAATTTAACTTACTTGAGCAAGTAGTTTTAACACGGTGAGGTGACTATCTATTGAGTGCCCCTGTGGTTTGTGCCCTTTCACTTGAGAAGTGAAAGGAAGGACTGTAATCT
>JAQGBW010003249.1:0-16855 GCA_034698625.1 Julus scanicus
TAGCGACTCCTAGTGAGTGCCCGTCTCAAAGGGAATGCTACAAGTCATAGTCATAGTCATAGTCATAGTCATAGTCAATCTAAAAATATATTTCTAGAATGAAGGGCCTATTGGACCCAACTTAGCTTTAGACCTATTTGAACTTTGAACCCATTTTAACCTTTAGTTCAAGGGTCTTCCATAAACAACTTCACATGGTTAACCTAGAACGGGCCCTTTCTAGAATTAATGGCCACCAAAGCTCCACCTGTCGCCTATTGGACCAAACTTAGCTTTAGACCTATTTGAACTTTGAACCCATTTTAACCTTTAGTTCAAGGGTCTTCCATAAACAACTTCACATGGTTAAGTTAGAACAGGCCCTTTCTAGAATTAAGGGCCACCAAAGCGCCACCTGTCGCCTATTGGACGCAACTTAGCTTTAGACCTATTTGAACTTTGAACCCATTTTAACCTTTAGTTCAAGGGTCTTCCATAAACGACATCACATAGTCAACCTAGGATGGCCCTTTCTAGAATTAAGGGCCACAAAAGCGCCACCTGTCGCCTATTGGATCCAACTTAGCTTTAGACCTATTTGAACTTTGAACCCATTTTAACCTTTAGTTCAAGGGACTTCCATAAACGACATCACATGGTTAACCTAGAACGGGCCCTTCCTAGAATGAAGGGCCACCAAAGCGCCACCTGTCGCCCATGGGCCCAACTCAACTTTTACTTCCGGGGGTGAGTAAATAGAGAGACGTGAATTGTCGTGACGTAAGCGCCACCTGTCGCTCCTGTTGTTGAAAAATTCTTCTTTTATGTGGGACAAGTGAAAGCGTCGTTGTTGACACTCGGCATTGTCACTTCCGGTTTCAATTCATCAATTACCAGAAGTGTGCAATTTCACGTTGATGTGTTTATGGCACTTTGTAAAAAAAACAAAAAGAGTCAACGGCCCCAAATCAGGGAAAATTCATATAAAAAGCAAGAATAACGGATGAAAAAATCACTCGACTAAACAGGTTTCAAAAGGAAAAGTTTTAGCTTTTTAGTCGATCTACTAATCTTGAAAATATGAAATTTTTCGTTACACTCATCTTTTTTGGGACCACTTTGTGCGGGGTCCTCGCGGCCCCTGGAACCAAACATCAAATGCAAATTGAAAAATCTTGCTGGGGTAAACCAGCTGTGGACTTCGACCTTCAAAAGGTAAAATATTTGAAATTTACAACAACAAAAATCCTCCAAATTTACGAAAAATCTGTCCAGTTTCCTCAAAATTTTTTACTTTTCCTTCAAAAGTTTACTCTTACATTTCCTGTAAAATTTTATTCTGCTTTTTCTTTAAATTTTACTCTAACTATCCTTAACTTTTACTTTCTTTAAAGTTTACTGTAATTTTACTCTATTTGCCTTAAAAATTTACTCTATTTTCTCTCAAAAATTTCCTCTACATTTCCTGTAAAATTTTATTCTGCTTTTTCTTCAAATTTTACTCTTTGTTTAACTTTTACTTTTCTTAAAGTTTACTGTAATTTTACTCTTTGTTTAACTTTTACTTTCCTTTAAGTTTACTGTAATTTTACTCTATTTGCCTTCAAATTTTACTCTATTTTCTCTCAAAAATTTCCTCTACATTTCCTGTAAAATTTTATTTTGCTTTTTCTTCAAATTTTACTCTTTGTTTAACTTTTACTTTTCTTAAAGTTTACTGTAATTTTACTTTATTTGCCTTCAAATTTAACTCTATTTTCTCTCAAAAATTTCCTCTACATTTCCTGTAAAATTTTATTCTGTTTTTTCTTGAAATTTTACTCTAACTTTCCTTTACTTTTAATTTTCTTAAAGTTAACTGTAATTTTACTCTATTTTCCATAAAATTTTACTCTATTTTCTCTCAAAAATTTACTCTATTTTTCTTCAAATTTTACTTCTGTCTTTCCTTAAATTTAACTCTTAATTTTAATCAAAATTTTACTCTACTTTTTCTTCACATTTTTAAAAATTTTAAGAAAAATTTGATAAGAATTTCTTCAATCGCTAATTAATGAATATCTTCTTAAAATTTTACTCTAATTTTCCTACAAAATTTTATTCTGCATTTACTTAAAAAATGTCATTTATTTATCTTCAAATTCTATTCTGCTCTTCCATCAAAAATTTACTCTGCTTTTTCTTCAAATTTTACTTTAACTTTCCTTTAATTTTACTCTAATTTTCTTTCAAATTTTGTTTAACTTTCCTCTCAAAATTACTCTAATTTCAATACAAATTTACTCTGCTTTTTCTTTAAATTTTAATCTACTTTTCCCTCAAAGTTTTACTCTAATTTCCTTCTTTATTGTAACATACATTTTCTTCACATTTTAATAAATTTTAAGCAAAATTTGATGGAAATTTCTTGTATCACTAGTTTATTGAATATCTCCTTAAAATTTCACTCTAATTTTTCTAAAAAATTTTATAATGCAGTTACTCTAAAAATGTCCTTTATTTATCTTCAAATTCTACTCTGCTCTTCTCTCAAAAATTTACTCTGCTTTTTCTTCAAATTTTAATCGACTTTTCCCTCAAAGTTTTACTTTAATTTCCTTCTTTATTTTAAAATACATTTCCTTTACAATTTTTAAAATTTTAAGCAAAATTTGATGGAAATTTCTTGTATCGCTAGCTCATTGCCTATTTCCTTTAAATTTTACTGTACTTTGCCTCTAAATATTATTCTTCCTTTTCTTAGATTATAGTCTAATTTTAATCCAAATTTTACTCAAACTTCCTTCAATTTCCTTCAAATTTTCCTTCAAATTTGATTGATTTTGAGCAAAATTGTATAAAAATTTCTTGTATCGCTAAAGTTTACTGCATATTTCCTTCAAATTTTAATCAACTCAACCTATAAAATATAAGGAATTTTGTAATTTAATGATTTTAAAACGGCCCTTACTTTATAAACGCTACACGTAGCTTAAATAAAAATAAAGATATTAAAAAATGACTTTAGCGTATCATTTTTAAAAAAAAATGTCTGAAAATTTCTGCAAAAATTGACAAAAATCAAAACTTAATTATTTTATCTTTTTAGTTAAATGGTCTTTGGTACATCCAAGCTTATACGATGCCAGGAGGTTTTAATTCCAGATGCGAAACATCCGAATACAACATCGAACAAGATGGACAAAGTGGACAGGTCAATTCTACTTTCGTTAGTACCACGTAAGTACTGTTCAAAATACAGAAAAAAAAGTTTTAAAAAAAATACAGAAAAAAAGTTTTAAAAAAAATACAAAAAAAAAATATAAAAAAAAAATACAGAAAAAAGTACAAAAAATACAAATTTTCAATTTTACTTAATTTCAGTTCAAATGAGGCAGTTTCAATAATCAGACATTTCTCAAAAAAACAAGATGGTGAATCATTCAGATATATCGTTGGAGAAGCTGGTAAAATTGGTAAGCCTTATTAAAAAGCAGCGCCATCTAGTGACCGTATTTCAAAACTCAATTTTAGTCCAGTAATTTAACACTTAAAAGTGTATAGTCCACACCAACGAAAACATGGAACAAAAGCAAGGTTTTGGAAAACATGTTGTCGATAAAAGTTTGCTAAGAGGAGGTTAGGATACAAGAAAACAAATGTTTCCACTTATGGCGCTTGTACTAAGGATGTACTCGATGCCTGAATCGGCCTCGCTACCACGTAATGCCGCTGAGGCCCCACTTTTCGCCTTAGGGGCCATTCAAAAATTATGTCACACCTTGCAAGCGGGTGGGTTGTTTGTTTTTTGTTATAATTGTGATCAAGGGGTGGGGTGGTTCGGTAATGTGAAATCACACAATCAAAATTTATTTCAAACGGTAAAAAATGTGCGGTAAAATTTTTAAACATTTTTTTAACATTTGAAATTTTGAATATCAGTCAAGAAAAAAGATGTGGGTCCTGTAGTGACTTAAAACTTTTTTCCCGATAAAATTACAAAAGATATAGAATTATTAGAAAATAATTGGGAGGAAAGAAATCGACGGGTTGTGACATCATTATGGATGGGGTGTAGTAAAATTTGTGACAAAAAAGGGGGGGGGGTGTTTCAATGAAAAATGATAATTTTGATCTGGTAAAATGGCTAACTTTGGTCAGGGAAAAAGGAAAGTTAAAAAGAGGCAAAAAAGTGTGACATAATTTATGGATCACCCCTTAGGGCCCCCATGGAACTTGTGAAGGGTACATCACTACTTTTGGGAGTATGCGCCTTCAAAAGTATTTTCATGTTTCATGTTTCCGTGTTTTCTGATTTTGCTCAGCGCTTTAGTTGGTGTGGACCCGGCTTAAGTAAGACTTAAGTTATATTTTTGTTTATAAAAATTTCAGATTTTGAAGCTTCCGTAAAAATCGTGGGTTTTGAAGAAGATAATTATTACGTAGCTTGCGTGACCGTTCCAAAAAATGCTGAATTTGCAAGTAAGGACCCCTTATCAATTCCACAATATTGCCATATTCTTGGATAACTTGACAAAAAATGTTGGTTTAAAAAATAAGTCAGAAATTTAAGAATGGCCCATATTAAATATATTTAAATAAAAGTGTTTGAAAAGTCTGTGACCTAAATAACATGCTTTTTGTATCTATATTAGGTCATGTACTTTTCAAACAAAAATGTTTTCACTTTATTTGAAAGACTCAAATCTAACCAATGACAATCCATGTGCCACTCTGCATTTAACATTCTATTTTTTTACTTCAGTTTCTGTTGTTGCCACCAGGGAGCGCGAAGTGAATAAAAGAACCCTGAAAAAG
Source organism: Julus scanicus (assembly GCA_034698625.1). Classification (NCBI taxonomy): domain Eukaryota; kingdom Metazoa; phylum Arthropoda; class Diplopoda; order Julida; family Julidae; genus Julus; species Julus scanicus. The sequence continues at coordinate 4,777 of JAQGBW010003249.1, forward strand.
ATGATTTCTAAAGATGAAAACACAGATTACAAATATCTGGTTTATTTCGTTGATCAGGATTCCTGTAAAGATATCAAAAATTTACAGTTTGTTAACTAACCAAAAATTTTCAATGGGTTTTATACTGATAATTTATACTGTAAACATTTTGAAATAAAAATTAAAACAGATTCAACATCTTATAGTTACATTTAATCCTTCCTGGTCAAAAGGTTTATGGTTCAACATTGACCCTGAAGGGTGCTTCTAATAGTAGCCTGGATAATGTTTTCATCATGATTTATCTATTCTGTCAAGTTGTTTAGGTTCATCATCCAACATTATGTAATTTCAAATGGACAATCGTTGAGTTGTTCAAAGATCATGACTAACTTTTGTTTTTATTACAAATTAAGTTATAAATTACATTTTTGGCCTATCTACAAAGTGAAAGTGTGACTGAGCTAAGTAAAGCACAGTCAACAGTTGTCACCTTAAAATGGTAGTATTTTAAAATATTGGTAAGTCACCAGAATGTGACTGAAGAGTGTGAATCTCATACTGGTTTAAAAAGCCCCAAGTGGGTAAACCGATGACTGGCCCAAAGTTCCCCCGACTGAAACCCAAAGCAGGCAAAAGTATCCAAATTTTTAAGATATCTTTTTTTAATTAAATTTTGAAATGAAATTTTCTTAAATGTTGTAACATTGAAGATAAACAAGCTGAGTTATGATCAAATCAATCGCTATAATTTTTTCCAACCGGTGAACACCACATTCGGGACATTCGGGAGATTCGGGGCAACCTGATCATCACGCGTTGTGACATAAAACAAGAATCATTTACAAAATGAGGTACGATTACTGCTTCTACAAGAATGTATTTATTTCTATCTTTTCACTGATTTATCAACTGGAAAAATAAGTACAATTGATTTGCGATACATCGATACGTCTTCCGAACGCGACATCTTTACCGGCCAACGAAAACGCTCCGTTAATCACCGATGGTGCAACAAATCGATTCCTGGATGTATAACTACCAACTATAAGCAAGAGTAACGGATAATTGACGTTAAACCCTTTTATATATTTCTGTTAAATCAATTCAAACTTTGAACTCTTACTTTGTCCAACGAATCTGTTCGATACGAAGTAGCAGATTGTGCTCACTGTCCAATCACCGCTTGCCAGAACCACGTGTTCAATGCTGTAAGCTATCATTAAAAATTAAGTATACTTACAAACTTAACTATGTCCTTGTGGTAACTTAAAACTTACTGGATCCATCTTCTTGACTCGTGAACTTAATGACTCCTGGTTTCAACTCCTCCACTGTATTAGTTTGGACTTCCTTTATACTTGTTTTCAAAATTTAAAAAAAAAATGGATATAAGTCCATCATTGTCACCTCTTAAATGGCTATATATGATGTATTTTGTGATTTAAAATGTGATTTCAACCTTACCGAGCAGTTTGATGAGATTCAAAAGCAGTTGCCAAACGGTTTTCATATCTGGGATGCAGGTTCACAGACCGGATATGGCACTTGTAATCTGGTTTCACAGGGATATCAGAGAGCATGGCCAAACAGAAAACATTTCCCTTAATCTAAAACAAGAATTTGAATTAAAAAAGCAGAGCAATATCTATCCTCCAACATTTTCAAGAGTACGTACTGCTGAGAAGTCCAGAGGAACAATACTTCCAGGGACATTGCAGGACCGATGGACAGCTGCACCACCAGGAACTTTGGTAGGTGGGCCCTCTTGACTTCTGACAGCTTCATCATCCCTCTTAGTCTTCGAATTATCAGGTATCACAAAACTTCTGAAGAAGCTAACGTGGTGTGTTCCGGGTCTCTGGTTCAATGGAACGTTACTGCCTCCATATCGGTTGGAACCTTCTACGGAAGAAGAAAAAGCCCTGCCGAGAGGAGCATGGGTGCCTCCAACTGGACTGAAAGACCTTCCGAAAGGTACATGGGTGCCTCCAACTGGACTGAAAGACCTTCCGAAAGGAACATGGGTGCCTCCGATTGGACTAAATGACCGTCCGAGAGGAGCATGGGAGACTCCGATGGGACTGAATGACCTTCCCATAGGATAATTGCTTCCTCCAGGGGGATTATAGGTTCTTCCATAAGGATACTTTCCCCCAAATGGATTGCTTGCTCCAGGAATGTAGCCTCCTCCAAGAGGACTGTAACCTCCATCAATTGGAGTATTATTATATCCTCCTCCAACAGGAATGTAGCTGCCACCTCCAGAAGTATAACTTCCTCCAGATGGACTGTAGACTGCTCCAGCAGGAGCATAACCTCCTCCTCCAGCAGGAGCATAACCTCCTCCTCCAGTGGTATAACCCCCTCCTGCAGGGTTATAACTTCCTCCAGGTTGACTATATCCTCCTCCAGAAGCATGACTTCCTCCAGGTTGACTATATCTTCCTCCAGAAGCATAACTTCCTCCAGGTTGACTATACCCTCCTCCAGAAGGATAATTTCCTCCAGAAGTATAACCTCCTCCGACAGGAGCATAACCTCCTCCAGATGGAGTGTAGCCTCCTCCAGAAGTATAACCTCCTCCAGATGGAGCATAGCCTCCTCCGACAGGAGCATAACCTCCTCCAGGACTATAACCTCCCCCTCCAGAAGTATAACCTTCAGATGGACTGTAGCCTCCTCCAACAGAAGTATAACCACCTCCAACAGGAACATAGCCTCCTCCTCCGACAGGGGCATAACTTCCTCCAACAGGGACATAGCCTCCTCCTTGGACTGAAGTATAACCTCCTCCAGAAGGACTATAGCCTCCTCTGACAGGGACATAGCTACCACTGCTTCCTCCCACAGGAACGTAGCTGCCTCCACCGATTGGAGCATAGCCTTCTCCAGCCGGAGAATAACCTCCTCTAGCCGGAGCATAACCTCCTCTTGCCGGAGCATAACCGCCTTTAGCAGGAACATAGCCGCCTTCCCCAACAGGATTATATCCTCCTCCAACTGGTACATAGCCTCCTCCAACATTAGTATGACTTCCTCCAGGCTGACTATATCCTCCTGCTACAGGAGCATAATTACCTCCAGGTGGACTATACCCTCCTGAACTTGTGAAACCACCACTAGTATTGCTGGTTGCAGGTGGGCTGTAGCCTCCTCCAGAAGAACTGTAGCCTCCACCATTAGGTACATAACCTCCTCCAGAAGAACTGTAGCCTCCAACAGGTACATAACCTCCTCCAGAAGGTAAGTAGCCTCCTCCAAGAGGATTGTAGCCTGTGTTGTTTGTTCCAATTGGAATGTAGCCTCCTCCGCCTTGTCCACTACTTCCATACTGAGGAAATCCTTGTTCAGAACCTCTGTAACCTTCTTCAGGTGGATTGTAACCGCCCCCTCCAGTAGAACCATTATTGAAGTTATCTTTATCGTAAGACTCTTCCGGACTTTTGTAACTCTCACCCGGCTTAATGTTCTCCATTGAAATATCCGCTTTTCCAAGTTCACCCGTGGTGTCCGGAGGCTGGATATGTCCGGTGACAGTGTCATAACCACCCCCGGATACAGTGTAGTTCCAGACAGGATCATTGGTGTCATTCTGGTGATAGAAGTCTTGGGAGGTGTGATAAGTTCCCTGGGATGAGTGATGCGAAGATCCGGATGTTTTACTGTTCTGTACCGTCTCCGGATAACTGTCTCCGGAGTAACTGCTGTCGGCGAGCGGTGAAAACTGTCTTCCTTGCGGAGAATTGTGCGCTCCTTCCGATGTATGACCAACTTTGGCACCCGCTGCGGATTCAAGTTTTTCACTGTTACTAGTGTGGAGTACTTGCTCAGTTTTCTGAAAACTTCTTTGGGATTGTTCATGCGAGGCCTTGTTTGCGTAGTACTCTCCTCCTGGAGAATCAGCAGAAAGTTGTGCATCATAGATCTTCTTGTAACTTGTCACCGGCGGAACATCCACTGTTCCGGGTGCGACATAGTTTCCGGTAGGTGCTCTACCGGGATTGGAAGGTCCTCCATAATCCTGGATGAGACCACCGACACAAGTTCCGGACAACAGTTCCATCCATAGAATCAAGTACAGAACGTGTCTTAAGACCATCTTGGATATGGCCAAGAAACCTTGTTGTTTCTTGGAACTTCTTGAAATAATGTTGCGGCAATGTTCTGATGAAAGCGATTGTGATTTAAAAACTCAAGAAAGTCGACTAAGCGCATGAACAGAAACTGTTGAAGGCCAGCTCATCCCATTCTAACTAACAGATAAAATATCAACCAATGTGAAATCAGAGAATGACCACTGTGCAACCAAGACATGCTGACAGTGCCATCTACTGGGAATAACTAACAACGGAATACTGGAGGAGTAGGAGGACATGGATGTGCCATCCCTGGTGAAAAAACAATAGAAACCAATAGAGATTTCTGTTGGTTTCAATTGTTATTTGGCCACTTTATTGATTTTAATTGTTTTCTATGGTTCCTGTATTGACTTCTATTGACTTCTATGGTTTAGCTGTATTGACTGAACAACAGAAAACAATATAAAACCATAGAAAACAATTTAAACCAATCAAAGCAATAGAAATGTTCTATTGATTATTGATACCAATAGAAAACAATGGGCAAAATAACGATAAAAACAATAGAAACCAATAGAGATTTATATTGGTTTCTATTGGTTTCTATTGTTTTATGGCCACTTTATTGACTTCTATAGTTTAGCTGTATTGACTGAACAATAGAAAACAATAAAAAAACCATAGAAAACAATTTAAACCAATAAAACCAATTGAAATGTTGTATTGAATATTGATACCAATAGAAAACAATGTTCCAAATAACAATAAAAACAATAGAAACCAATAGAGATTTCTATTGTTATTGGGCCACTTTATTGATTTTAATTGTTTTGTATGATTCCAGTATTGACTTCTATTGACTTCTATGGTTTAGCTGTATTGACTGAACAATAGAAAACAATAGAAAACAATTTAAATCAATAGAAATGGTCTATTGATACCAATAAAAAACAATGGGTCAAATAACAATAACAAAACAATAGAAACCAATAGAGATTTCTATTGGTTTCTATTGTTATTTGGCCACTTTATTGATTTTAATTGTTTTCTATGGTTCCTGTATTGACTTCTACGGTTTAGATGCATTGACTGAACAATAGAAAACAATTAAAAGCAATAAAACCAAAAGAAATGTTCTATTAATACCAATAAAAAACAATTAAAATCAATAAAGTGGACATATAACAATAGAAACCAATAGAAATCTCTATTGGTTTCTATTGTTTTTGTCCACTTTATGGTTTAGCTGACTTGACTTCTATTGACTTCTATGGTTTAGCTGTATTGACTTCTATGGTTTAACTGTATAGACTGAACAATAGAAAACCATAGAAAACAATTTAAACCAATAAAACCAATAGAAATGTTCTATTAATACCAATAGAAAACAATGAGCCAAATAACAATAGAAAACAATAGAAATCTCTATTGTTTTTTTCACCAGGGATATCAAACTATGGCGCCTTAGAGAAAGCAGGTCCAAACATGTATATAATCATGGTGCATTATGGTTATATCTGTTCAATTCCAAATATAGTTAATCTGCAAACACTTAGGCCTATACATGATAAAATAGGCCTACTTTCCTGTATGTTCCTCATAATCTGAAAACCATAAGCAAGATATTAACATAATAAACATGAATTGAAACCTGATCTAAGGATATCAAAATTTATAGCCACATATCAAAACATGAATTGATTAATAAAAGTAAATAAACCAGACCTAAACATAAGCTCTAATTACTCATTAAATTTCCATTGAAAGTGACCAGGAAAAAGTAATGCACAAATAAAATCCAGAATTCCTCACCCCCCTTTTTTTCTTAAATCTTATAGTTATGAAAATTCTGTTAATGGGCTTAAAGAGGAAGTCACGTGTCCTCTACATGGGGTTGATATGGTGGATGTTTTCCCATTGGTCAGTTGTCACAATTTTTCTGCTTTAGTTGTTCCACTTTAGTCACTTCGATGCCAACCTCACAAAATTTCTTCTTGATCTGGCTTTGGTCCACAATGCGGTCAGTTGATGTGAACACAGTCACTTAAGTGGAAAAAAAATGAAAGTTGATTTGTGAAATGGCATTTATGTTCCATACATGTCCCAAACATGTCCCATACATGTTAACTTACTTCGATCGACGAAAGTGCCGTTGACGTACAAACATGTTGTCGAGATTAAGTCCGGTCCGTTGAAGTAGTGAATGTGTTCGTAGTACACTGTGTTAACTGGAAAATTTAAACAGGAATTCCAAACCAGTCAAAGCCAGATATGGGTGAAATTCTAACAAAAATTTATCAGATCTGGAACAAAACTCACTTCTGGGACAACTGAATTTGAGAATTCCGGGTGACAGCTGCTTTATGTAGCACTCCTCTTCTACGTAGTTGTCATTGCTAAGGTACAAAGATGAAACAAGTACATGGTTGACAAATATGTCAATGTTCTGGTTTTTGGACAAAACTACTGGATATGTACATGTCAAGTATGGTGTCTAATTACAGCTGAAAGTCCGTAGATTAGAATGCCGATACTTGCTAATCCATATCTAACATCCGTATCAGGGAAACTACATAAGTGCACAAGTCAAACAAGTACAAGACAGAGTCCGATTTTTTGACAAAAGTATTTGATATGGACATGTCAAGTAAGGTGTCTAATTACAGCTCGCAGTCCGTAGATTAGAATGCCGATACTTGCTAATCCGCATCTAACATCCGTATCAAGGAAACTACATAAGGTACACAAGTCAAAGAAGTACAAGACAGTGCACAGTTTTTTGACAAAAGTATCTGACATGGACATGTCAAGTAAGGTGTCTAAGTAAAGCTCGCAGTCCGTAGATTAAAATGCCGATACTTGCTATTCCATATCTAACATCCGTATCAGGGAAACTAGATAAGGTACACAAGTCAAACAAGTACAAGACAGTGTCCGGTTTTTTGACAAAAGTATTTGACATGGACATGTCAAGTAAGGTGTCTAATTAAAGCTCAAAATCCATACATTAGAATGCCGTAACTTGTTACTAATTATCTGACTCCCTTATCTGAGAAACTGTAAATCAGATACTCAAGATCTTACCAAACCAGCTTGGAAGTTTGTCTAAATGTGCCCACTCCACAGTCCTCCTCACCCGTACTCAAGTAATACTTGATGCAAGTTGCTTTGTCATTAAAGGTTGCGACCTTTGCATTCACAACGATCTGCGGGTACGCGATCCGGATGCACGATGGTCCCAACAACTGGAACAAAAGTTAATCAGGGTTAGGAGACATATTTAATCTCAAGTTCAAAATAACATGTTCAAAACAATAACAAGTTCAAAATTTTCATATATATTGTCAAATTTCAATGTAAAATTTGGATTTACCTCTCTAAGTAGAACAGGGATGATAGGGTATTCCACGTAACATCCACTTGTGGAAGATGGCGGACAGGAACACATCTGACCAGTGACGTCACCGGTCAGCACAACCAACACCAAAATGAAAACACAGAACCAATTTATGAACATTTTTTAAAAAAAAATTATTCAGAGATTTTTAGAGATTTTAAAACTTGACAACCTCTAACAGCCACGACTAAACTACGACTGGACACATCGTTAAGTTATGCAACTTAAGACAAGTTAAAGTTACTTAAGTTTTCATAAACATGTTCTTTTGTTTTGGATGTGCATCACGTTCATCAACATGTTCGACTTGATGAATATTTGCAAGAATGCAAAATGCAAATAATCAAAATTTGAAAAAATAATAAACAAAACATTATGAAAAATCTCAACATGAACAAATAGTATGAATGAAAAGTATTACAACCAAATAAACAAAAGAACATTTATCAGAAAAAACTTAGCAGAATCTTATACACTTGATTCCCAAAAGCCACAGAAGTCGTTGAGCCCTTCGAGTACGTTACTCGAACAACAGCTGTCGTACTACAACTGCTTTCCATTCTTAGCCTCAGATGCCATTGGGCCCTTAGAGTGCCCTCCTCAAACAACTGCACTTGTACTACCACTGCTGTCCCTTCTTAAGCCGGCTCTCCACCAAGACGTACATGTGCGTATATACAAATATTTACTCACGGTTTTCCCTCCGGGTTTGTTTCATCCGCCATTTTTCAAATATATGTAAATATCAAAATTGTGCACCCATTAGATGTCTTTCATAGCTGTAGAATTTTGATATTTACATATATTTATAAAATGGCGGCTGAAACAAACCCGGAAGGCAAACTTTTTTGCACATGTTTATAAAAACGTGTTTTTGTACGTACGTGTACGTCTTGGTGGAGACCCGGCTTTAGCCTCAGATGCCTTTGGGCCCTTTGATCTACTGACAGGTTGAAAAACACCTGCTTTTATATAAGTCATCTTTTCCTCATCATCCATATCTGGTTTCATTCTGGCATGAACAGGACTTAAAAGCCTGGCACACCCTCACGCTTTCTTCCTCTAGTCATTTCCTGTGGGTTGATTGTTGCACAATGTTTGCACAGTTGCTCAAGGCCAAAAATATCCATACTATTCTAACATCAGTAGTATGGCAACATCCCAACTCCTAGAAATATACCATCATATTTTGTATTTCACAAACTATCGCAAGTAAAATCAGGCACACAAATCCAAGTATTTGTAAATACATTTTATTTGCAGTAAGGTTAATTTCAGAAACAACAATGAAACAATCATGTAACAACCAAATATAGTGTACAATTAAAACTTTTTACTGGACACCACATGCATCAGGATGCTTTTTTGTGTTTAATCTCTATCAGAATGGCACGGCAGACTTCTAGTGTCGTAACAAGCTTCACAGTTGCTAAAGGCATGTTCTTGAGTGTACGACTGTCCCAACTTTTTCATTAATTCTCTGTTGTGCTCTTTAGACGACGTTTTTCCTCTTGTAGCAGACATAACATCTGTGGAAAACATTTTAACTAGTGCATCAATATAAACATTAAGATGTTAAATAAATCAAGAAAAATCCAAATTTACGTTGTTTATGCGAAAGTGTGCCATTGTGGAAGTGACATCCGCTCATAACCCAATCGGTTTCATTTAAAAACAAAGTGAATATTCTGTCAGTAACAGTTGCTAAAAGTATAGAAAACATTAAATGATGCAATGGAAATAAATATTTGTAAGATATGAGATAAAAAGACGGCATCATCCAAATTTGGAGTTTAGAACAAAAACTCTTGTTTTAAATTTAAATGTCAATCTTATTTTAGTTAAATCTTTAGTTAACTTACAATAGATTGCATAACTTGTATGGATTTCATAAGTACTAATCTTCCTATATTTCACAAAGTCAGTTAGCCAAGTTTTTTTGCTGAATGTAAATGAAATTAAATTAATATAAAAGTTAATCAACGCCTCCAAAACTTCATTTGCTGTTGACAAGGTCATGCAATTGCTACCTTCATGTAGATCCACCAACATGATAGTACATAATGTCACGAGACAGCAGTCTTGAAGATTTGGAGTAACAAAGTAATGTACTATCTTCATATTTAAAGCAACCTTACTTTACATCGAACGAAGAACCAACATTGTAAGCGATTTTAGCCGAAGTCACGAATATCTCCGAACGCGGGCAGGCGTATTCAGCCCCCTCAACACGATAGTCATAGATCATCTGACTGAACCAGACGCCTTTTAGCTAAATGAAAATTAACATTAACAGTGATTAAGTATTAAATTGTGAAATTTGAATGATTACTTGGTAATGAAAGTAGTGATTCGCAAAGGGCATCCTATAACACAGGGCAGTGCCAGACGGTTAGATGTGACCGGGCCTTGTCGCACTTAAGCAAGCACACGCAGGCTCTGCCTTGTAATGCAAAAGAGGTTCGACTTGAACCCCCACCTCTGGTTTTATTGAACAGAACAAAACCGAAAGAAAAGCGCAAAGCAAATGATCACATAGATCAATGTGTCGAAAAGCCGAAAATCCGTTCACGGAGAACTTATTCCCTACACGTTCACTAAGGCTCGCGACTCTCTCTATACTCAGCAAAAATGATCTGAAAATGTAGCACCAGGACTTCAAAAACAACTAAAGAAGAACCGATAAAAAGGTTACACGTCTTTCTACAGGGGTAACAACATAGAAATACAACTTTTTTTACTAGTAAGTGCTTGTTTTGCATGATTTATATTATATACATCTCTTTTGCATGTAATGCCTGGATCACAATGCCTCGACCGACGTCATCTGTCGGTCGAGGCGGAGCTTAATTTTTTGAAGAAAAACGTCACACGTTTTGACGCCTAGCACAATCTGGTTCACAATGGACCGACCGACGTCCAAACGTCCAAACTCCTACTAGGTAAAGCGCCGTCAGACCAGCCATAGCCCCAACATTATTTTCTGTTGCTAGGTGGTGCTTGGTACACATTTTTAATTGTTTGACCGTCAAAGACGTTTTTTGACCCGGCGCAATTTGTCATAAACGCGTCATCACATAGGTTGGCACGCATGCGCAGAGCGAGTGATGGTCAGAAAAAGACGTCGAGGGATGCATTGTGAACCAGGCATGACAGGGGACGGTCAAGTCACCGACTCTGCAAAAATGAACTGCAAATGTAGCACCAGGATTCATAAACGACTGAAAAACAGCCGATGAAAAGGGTATTGAATTGGGTATTTCGACTCCAATCCGCAACAGGTGTATTTGAAATGCAGCCCTTCAACTGTATTGAAAGCGCTTAGGTAGAGGCAGAATGGATCGCATTACAAATTTTTAGCTGCTGCGATTAAAAAATCACCAGTGTGCGGCTGTTCAACTGCAAATAATGCTTTCCATACAAAAACGCTTCCTAGAATAGTTGCAAAGTGTATTGAATGTAATACAAGCTAAAAACAAAATCTTACCAGATCCATATTGATGGGAATTGCATTTTTCGGTTTTTCGCATTTACCAAATTTTTGGGCAGAAATACTACAAATGGCCATAATAGTAAGAAATGATGAAATAACCCACCAATTTGAAGCCATTTTCAGTGTTTGAGAGTATTCTAAGACCCAAAAAAGAAAATCAACCGTTACTTTAATCGAGACTAGCAACTAGTGAACTACACATTTTCATTTTGTATTTATACATTTTTCATATTCATCAGGTCATCGATGCATATTAACTCGAGATGCGAGACAATTAACGCAAGCTGTTATGCATATTACTTCACTGCTTTTCTGATGACTGCTTTCCAGTTTAGTGATATGGCCCTATTATCAGAAATGCAACTGTATAGATTTTAATGTTATTACTTTATTCAAATTATAAATGGGAATTCCCTAAATCATAAATTTGCATCTAAAATAGGTTTTGGGAACTTGCTATATTACAACAGATGTTTCATTAAAGCAAGTTTCAGAATAACTTGTTTGTCAAAGTAATCGATAAATATGTATTAAACAATATACTTTTCACAGTGACAGCTATAAACTTGTACTTAATTTATGATTATGTGATGTCTAATTCATGATTTCCAAGATCCACACCCTTTCAATAACCAATTTTTGAAAACAAATTAATAGCGCTATCTTGCATAATGCATCTCCTAAAACATATGGTATCAGTTACCATTTTGAATAATTGAGCACTTCTGTAAGGTGTGGCATTTTCTGTCAGGTAATACCTAGACTACAATTTTTGGGCCCAAAAACAAAAGTGCAACCATGAGTCCTATGAACCAGCCCTAATCCTATGAGATGAGCTCTCAGAGAGGCACAGGAACCTAAACACCCGATAGTTACGACACCACTACTAAGTAAAGTGCGCGTAAGTCTTTGTAAGAAGCCGGTCCCTCAACTATGTCGGGCTTATCACAAATTTTGATTCTGGGCCCTTAAATGGTAGCCAATGGCCTCCTTCCACATTCTTGACCCCAACTTTGGAGATATCCAAAGCTTTAATAATTGAAACGATGCTAGCTATCCCACGTAGCACATCGACGTCTGAAAGACGTCGAAAGACGTCTTTTAGACGTCGAGCCGTCGGAAGACGTC
>JAQGBW010003250.1:0-16855 GCA_034698625.1 Julus scanicus
CATCATTAGTGCAACCAATGGACATGGGGGTAATAAAAAATTTGAAGACTTTGTATCGAGGAAAATTGGTTAATTACGTATTAGAATCCATTGTTGCAAATTTATTAACAAGTTCCACAACAGCCAAAGAGATTAGTTCAAAAATTTCCCTTTTGCAAGCAATACAGTTTGCTGCTGACAGTTGGGGAGCTTTAAAAACCACCACAATACAGAACTGTTTTAGTGTTTGCAGCTTAAAACCCTTAGAGATTCCCGAAATTTTAAGCAATGAAGAAAATGATATGTTGCAAGTTCCTATTATTAACTATGAAGAATTTTTAACAATAGATAACGATTTACCATGTTACAATGATAATGAAGACTGTGAGGATTTAATTGTAGAAGAAATTAAATCAAAACATAAAAAAATAGACGAAGATGATGATGATGATGACGATGATCCACCTGTGCTTGTGACTAACCAGGAGGCAAAAAAATGTATGGCCATGTTACGGCGTTATTTTATGCAGGAAGGAAACGAAGGGAGCCCTACATCCGCACTGAATACCTGTGCTGATTTTGTAGAAGCGAAATCTTGCAAAAACAAAAGACAGACTACACTTGATGCATTTTTGCATTGTATGTAATTTATAGTTTTGTCCAAGAGTATTATTATTGAAAGAATAATATGCATTGTTTAATTTTATGTACAATTCGCTTAATTGGGGCAGACGCTTAATTGGGCCAAATTGCTTAAGTCCTGATGTGTCCCAATTAAGCGGAATCTACTGTATTTATGGACGAACTTTCAGGTTATTTGTTTTGCATGCATGTCTTGCGGGACGGTTTAGGAAGGAGTCAGAAATCGGGTCAACCATAAAAGAACTCTTGCCACGTGCTCGGTGGGCAGAAGAGGACAACGACGTGTACAGAGACTGCCTGTAAAAAAAGAAGACTGATGCAAGAAGAGGTTTCAAAGATCCGCGGCCAGCCTGCGAAGCGCCAGTTATTGTAAATCGATTTTTCGGAAGTAATGTTAGCGCTCGGCATATTCAGGCAAAACTGTAGCCGCACTCTTTATTTGCAAGTTTCGCAAAATAAATTGTTCACCCAACCAGATCACTGTCTTACACCGTAAGGGCCTGAAACTCCATCCACTGCGCCGGGCCCTACGGTTTGACAAGGAGCGGACGTCCATTGTGGTAGCAGAGCTTGGTTGAGTAAAGCCAGCTCAGGAAAGCGTGTCAAAAGCCAAATGGGAACACGTTCCAAATACGAGCCACGGAGTCGGAAGGGTATACGTTTTTTTCCCAAGTAAGCAAATGAATACGTGATGGATCAGCCACAGGCAGCTGCAATTGATCCGGCCATTGCAATACTGGCCGAAGGAATGCGCCAGCAACAGGAGTTGTGCGCCCGACTAGCTCAAGTCGTGCTGAACCAACCGGTGACCACTGGGGTTCAGAACGCCGGCATATACTTGATTTTTGATGGCAGCACCAAAACTATTGCGAGGTCATGGGTTCAGGCAATGCGCAACGTAGTTGCATTTCATCACGAGACGCCACCGATGTCGATGGTGGCAGCCCTATTTAAAGGAGACGCACTCGAGTGGTATATGACCCAGATCGAGGTACATGGACCGTTCGCGAGTTAGGGTGACCTGGAGAAGAATCTATAACAATCATTTGTTGCCAAAGAATGGAAGCATATCGTGAGAGTACGATTAAGCAGACTACACCATACATCCAGTATAGGCGAGTATATACGGGATTTTCAACGAGAAGTAAGCGAAGTACCGAAAATGCACGTCGAACACAAGCTGTTTCATTTCGCCGAAGGGACGAGGTCGGAGCTAAGGAGGGAATTACTGTTCCGGGACACACTGACGCTGCTCGTTGCTTACCAAATCGCCTGGGATTTCGAGTCAGCCCGCACTCCGGTAACCGCATGCCGAGATAAGGGAGACACCCGTACAAATCGGAGAGGTACGACTGAATACCGAAGGCATGCATCGAGAGAGAGAGCCCACCGAGACGTCGAGAATATCGGAAAGATCAGAACGAGAGACGATTGGATGCCTCAAAACCGATGGAAGTCGACGCCACCGCAGAAGAGTAAGAAACACGCAGCTGTTTCCACTGTGGGAAGAGAGGCCACATAGCAAGATATTTTCGCAAGAGACACCGGGAGAGCTATCGAGGGGGAACATCCTACCGATCATACGATAGACAGACCCCAGACCGGAGAGAAACTATGCGATGATACACGCCGAGTCAGAAAATGCTCCGAACCAAGAAACAAGACGCAAGGGACGTCGTCTGTATCAGCCATCAGGGGGATGAACGACCTGATCACCATTAAAGCCAGGATAATACGAACCGAGATCAGAGTAATAGTAGACTGCGGATGCAGCACATCATTCATGGGTGCCCGCCTGGCAAAAACGTTACGACTACAGACCGAAAGGAAGGCGGAGAATGCAGACCAAATGGTAATATTACCGAACAACCAACGTATTCGGTCGGACAGAATTGCTCCAAGATTTACCTGGGAATCCGGTAAGTACCGTGAGGAATAGGACTTCGAGCCATTGGAGATTGACCAATACGAAGTTATACAACCCCTCGCCAAAAGTATTGGACCACTATTAGAAAACAGTAAAAACCCGAAAACACATTAGAATCACAAATGATACCGACATAATAGGCGTTTTATTCAGCAACTAATGACATATGCAAGGGTCAAAGTTTGCATACCAAATGAACAGGAGCTCTTCATCTGTTGTATAAAATAAATACTTTACAAAAACATCCCTGGACAAAAGGGTTAGACCAGGGGCAAAGCAAGGCAAAAGTATTAGATCAATGCGACTAAAATTGTGTTGGGCCACCTTTGTCTTTGATAACAGCAGCAATGATCTGGTGTTATGGAATTCCAGCCACTATGAATGGCTGCCTTTAGCTCATTCTTTAAATATGGAAAAAATACTTTGAAATGTTTTTCTTTAACCAACACCAAAGATTCTCAATTGGATTAAGATCTGGACTGTTATTGGGCCTATCAATGCAATTGACATTAGTTTCTTGCAACCACTGTTGTACAAGTTTGCATTTATGGGCAGGAGCATTATGTTAAAAAATAAACGGTTTGTCACCAAACTGATCTTCGGCACTCGATAACGAAAAGTATTCTATTATGTCGTTATAGGCTGCTCCATTAATAGTGCTGGTGCATGTGAACACTGCCAATGCCTAATGATGACATGCATCCCCAGATCACCTTTCCTCCGCACCTTTCTGCCAACATTATCACCATATCCCAAGCATAATGGACTCACCTGAGATGATGGTGAAATCCCACTGCTCTTGGGTCTAATGTGCATGGGATATGGTGATATTGTGCGCACAAAAGTGTGGAGATGTCCAGAGGGAAAATTTGACAAGAGCTGTCTTCAATAAACAGTGAAGTTTCCTCTTGGAATTACGATCTGGGGATGCATGTCATCATTAGGCATTGGCAGAGGTACATGTGCACCAGTACTATTAACGGAGCAGCCTGTAAAGACATACTGGAATACTTTTCATTATCGAGTGTCGAAGATCATTTTGGTGACAAACTTTTTTTTCAACATGATAATGCTCCTGCCCGTAAATGCAAACTTGTACAACAGTGGTTGCAAGAAACAAATGTCAATTGCATTGATAGGCCCTATAATAGCCTAGAACTTAATCCAATTGAGAATCTTTGGTGTTTTTTAAAGAAAAATATTGCATAGTTTTGGCCACATTCAAAGGATAAGCTGAAGGCAGCTATTCATAGTGGCTGTAATCCCATAACATCAGACCCGTGTAAGCACCTTATAAATCAAATGTCAAATTGCATTGCTGCTGTTATCAAAGCCAAAGGTGTCCCAACAAAATGTTAGTAGCACTGGACTAATACTTATGTCTTGCTTTGCCCCTGGTCTAACACATTTTTCCAGGGATGTTTTTGTAACGTATTTATTTTATATTTTACAGAACAGATGAAGAGCTCCTGTTTATTTGGTATGCAAACTTTAAATCTTGCATATGTTATTAGTTACTGAATAAAACGCCTATTATGTCAGTATCATTTGTGATTCCAATGTGTTTTCAGGTTTCTACTGTTTTCTAATAGTGGTCTAATACTTTTGGCGAGGGGTAGTACTGGCAATCAACTGGCTTAAAACATGGAAGCCACGCATAGACTGGGAAAGGGGTACATTAAGTGCAAAGTACCAGGGGAGATGGTTAGTTCTACCTCTATGGAGACAAGACAACGGAACAAAGAGCAATTATGTGCTCAACTTCATCGACTTTTGCCAAGAGATAAAGCGGGACAAGCAAGCCTGCTTGTACGTGATCAACAATAAGCAAATGTACGACGAGCGATTACCTGAAGCCGACACTGACATACCCAGTTACTGACAGCTGGATGAGATTCTCAAGGAATTGGATCCCGAATTTAGAATGGTTTTGGAAGAGAGTGCCAAGGTATTTCCTGATAACTTGCCGAATCGGATGCCACGGCAAGACAGCAAAGAACCACATTAGGCTAAAGTCACAAGCAGTACCATGAGCCGGCCCGTTATATCGGATGACTGTAAAGAGAAGACAAAACTTCGAAGGCAGCTGGATCAACTTCTACGAGGCGGATTGATTAGGCCGTCCAGCTCACCGTACGCATCGCCAGTACTATTCGTAGCCAAGAAGGAACAAAAACACCTCACCGGATGCCTATTTCCTATTGCTAATCGAAGATCTGATCGATCAAGTAGCGGGTGCCTCATGTTTTACACGGCTTGACATGAGAAGCGGATATTGGCAGATAGCGATGAATATCAAAGATGTACCGAAAACAGCATTCCGCACGCCCTACGGATTATACGAGTTCCGTGTGATGCTGTTTGGGCTCCTTAATGCAGGAGCGACATTCTATGAGTCCTGAATACGACACTATTCCCGTGGTTAGGCAAATGCGTCGTCACCTATATTGACGATATATTGATCTACAGCTGAGACCGGGAACAACATCTACAACACCTCAGGGAAGTGTTAGAAGCTTTGGAGCGGGAAGGATATTACGCAAACACAGATAAGTGCGAATTTATGAAGAAGACGATCAAGTACGTAGGATTTGAAGTTGGACAAGATGCCATCTCAATGGAAGAAAGCAAGGTTGCCAAGATCCTTGATTGGACAGCTCCGCACACAATCCAGGAAGTGCGAGCCTTTCTTGGACTTTGTAACTTCTATCAAAGGTTCATCGAGAAGTTCTCAACTAAGATGGCGCCACTCTTGGAATTGATAAGAAAAGATACCATGTTCGTATGGGATTCACGAAGAGAGGGAGCAGCGTTCCAGGACATAAAGCGAACTATAGCGACCCGACCGGTGCTATGTGTCCCGAGGAAAGAGGACGAATTAGAAGTGCACATAGATGCTTCAGACTGCTCTAGGAGTCCTATCTGTAGCAAACCCAACGTAGACTACACAGCCTAGACCATGTGCCTACACTTCACGCACATTACATCCTATGGAAAAAAATTATAGCGCATACCACAAGAAGCAAGTAGCTCCTAAGACTATGACCTGAAAAAATGGAGGCCATACCTGTTAAGACGGCCATTCAGTGCCTACACTGATAAAGCTGTCATATCACATCTCAATGAGCAAGGACAGTTCACGCCCTGACAGATACGCATTGTGGACCAGATACAAAGGTATCCAATGACGCTGAAAGACGTTAAAGGCACACAAAACGTTGTAGCAGATGCTTTATCACGCAAAAGGACATCTACCAAGTTGTGTCATGTTTATATGCAAGACCCGGGATAAAAGGAAGAGGAGATCCACGAAGCCCAACGTACCGATTCGAATTGGCCATTGCGAAAGCCAGCGACTGCCGACGCAGATGAAACAATTGTAATAGATGACGGCCTACTATGGAAGAAGTCAGCCACTGGAAGGCGTATCATAATCCCACGTCATGAGTCCCTAAGGCGGAGGCTCTTAGAAGATTGGCATACCACACTCACTAGGAGGGCATTTAAAAGAAAGAAAGTTCATAGAAACCATACGGACCCTATGCTATTGGTCAGGCTTGGACTCGGAAGCTTAAGTCATTGTATGGAATTGTGCTGTGTGTGCACAAGCCAAAGCATCGCACCAGAGACCGTTAGGTTTGCGGCAAGCGACAGAAATTCCGGGGGAACCATTCGAGACTATCTCCCTCGACTATGTTCTTCGATTACCGAAGACAACCCGAGGAGCGGATTCCATGCTTGTCATCGTGGATAAGTTTACTAAACGGTTGACGGTAATACCAACCGTTACCCCAGTAACAGCCTGTGAGACGGCGAAATTGCTGTATGAAAATGTGATACGGATCAGGGGATTTCCATGTAAGATAATCAGCGATAGGTATACACGATTCACATCGGAGTTGTGGACGACACTCATGCGCTTGGCAGGATGCAAGCACTCCTGCTCGTCACCCTATCACCCGGAGACAGACGGGATCACCGAGAAAGCAAACACCACCGTGTTGCAGTATTTGCGCTCCTATTGCTCAGATAAGATGGGCGAATGGGACATGATGATCCTGAGTGCTGAACTAGCATACAATGCCGCTGTACATTGTAGCACCGCTCATACCCCTTTGCATTTGACATTGGAACGCCAAGGAGGACGCCTATTACTGTGGTTGTCCGGATTGGACATTGGTCATGTTGCTGTACCGTAACTGAAGGCCTTTCAGTCAAAATTGGAAGAACAGTTGGGAAGCCGCAAAGACAAACCTGACACTAGCTCAGAGGATGCAGTTGACACAGGCCAACAAGCACAAGAGAGACACAAAATTCAATGTTGGAGAATATGTTTTCATAAAGTGATCAAGAATCAAGAAGTCCTTAGGACCTAAGGAGGAGTCAAGGAAATTGAACCCTTGGTGGATCGGTCCATATGCCATTTAAGAAGTCGTGACACCTGTAACTCTCAAGACTCCAGTTCCTGACATATTGGAAAGCGTCGAATCTAGTACACGTCCATGATGTCATACCAGCATCTCCTGAAGTACAACACGCTACTAACACCCTACGGCCAGGGCCTCTGGACCCGAGTACGGACCCCTCTATGCATGCCGTAGAAGCCATTTTAGATACGCGCCTAGTCGGATGTAGGCGTCAATACCTAGTGAAGTGGAAGGGTTATCCCACAGCTGAGGCGACCTGGGAGCCAACCAGTAATCTATCGCAATGCCCACGATTGCTCCAAGATTTCCATAGACATCAAGGTGGCACGACCAGCCACCAAATCCAGTTTACAATTTTCCGGAACAGAGACGGTTTCTGGTATTAAGCGGGAGAGTGTGTAAGGCGGGATTCGATTACTTACCTGTCCTTGCCGCCTCACACTTGTCATATTCACGGCATGATTGCATTCCCGTGCACTCCGCGTTGCACACATTCCAATGATGCCGATTGCATCACGTTAACCGATTCGACGCCAGGCGCCATTTTGTCGGCGATTTCTGAAGGCTCAAGATTCAAGGGGCAGGACTGAAAGGAAAGTGAAACAAGACTCCAGCTTTATTATCGCAACATGACAATAGTAGTCTGAGGGAAAACCGACTAAAATTACAGATGACCTGCACCGTGACCCAAGGGCAGATGAGAGACGTCGCGTGCAAGGGACCACGACCGGATCATGTGTTAAGATAAAAACAGTTACCTTTCGTCACTGAAATATTAAACGATCGTGGGTCGTTAAAGTGTCAAGCAGGCATCAAATATTTATGGACGTATTTTCGGGTTATTAGTTTCGCGTGCCCGTCGTGCGGGTTGGTTTAGGAAATGAATCAGATATCGGGTCAACCATAAGAGAACTAGCCTTGTGCTCGGAGGCAGAAGAGGACAACAACGTGTCCAGAGACTTTGCCTGTAAAAAAAAGAAGACCGACGCTGGACGAGGTGCCGAAGATCTGCGCCCAGCCCGCGAAGCACCAGCTAATGTAAATCGATTTTACATTAGTATGATTAGTAATGTTAGCGCTCGGCGAAATCGGGCAGAACTGTAGCCGCGCTCTTTATTTGCAAGTTTCGCAAAATAAATTGTTCACTCAACCAGATCACTGTCTTACAGAATTGCAGAAATTTCGAGATATACAGGGTTTCGAGATAAGACAGGTTCGACTGTATGAATAAAATGATACCATAATTAATTCATCAATCAGTTTTCTATAATAACATTTCAGTGGTGAGTATAATTTTAATTATGAATAAGATTCAATGATCGTTGTTCCCGTAAAAACTTTGCACTCGTCGAAACAAGCATATGAATATCGTAGTACTCGCCACTTAGTCTTCAGCGAAAGACCCGGGAAAAGAGAAATTTTCTGCACTCGCATAATACCGCAAGTGAGGCCCAGCCTATACATGACAGACTCTTAACAGATGTAAGGTTCTCTTAAATTATTCCCATTTTTCGATTGCAGAAGCAAACTTTTACACAATGCAGCGCTTTTGCAAATTCCCATTGGGCTCGAAAGCAATTGCAAAGGAGTGGTTGATTTAATTACCCGCCAGGCATTATATTTCGAAGGCATGTATGGTGTTGATATAAGGACGGAAGAAGTGCCAAAAGAGATGAGAGCTGAAGTTGAAGATCGACGTCAAGAACTTGTAGGTAAATGACCATCCTTAGCAAACCTGCTTTTTTATTTGTTCTAGTTTTAGCTTGTTAAATTTTTTCTACTTACATGCATTGCCATATTATGTTTCAGAGCATGTTTCCAATGCTGATGATGTATTGGGAGAAATGTTTTTAAACGAAAAGGTTCCAAATGAAGCCGAAATAAAGGTAGTGTGCCTCGCTAACCCTGAATTACAAACTGCCTGTGTGCGTGATAACCACTATTAAACAAACTAGCTTATTATACTTCAATTATCATTGTAAATGGGGAAAATGATGTCAAGTGATGTTTATGCCATCACCACAAGCATTTTTATATTTTAAATATTGAAGGAAAGTATTACCTTTATGTTAAAAATAGTTGCCACTGGCATTGAGGCTGTCCTACTCATCTATAAGCCTGGTGATCAGGCTTGTAGAAGTTATATCTTGATTGTAGCATGATGACAAAGCCTGCAGTGGAAGCATTGTGATGTCACAATCCTAAAAAGGTATAGAATGTCATCTCTGCAAGAAAGGTGATGTTGACATTCTTTTTTGATAATTGGAATACTTGTACAAACGCGGACTCATCAAGTTAATTGGTCAGTTGGAAAGCTGCCACGATGCTGGTGGTTACTTTTTTTGATAATGTATTTCATCGATTCTAAGACACCATCGTTTGCAAGACACAAGTTCATTCCAGTACCACCAATAAATGAAAAGCTTTGATTCTGAATAAAAATAAATTAGATTTTTTCTAATTCTCTAGCAACGACAATATAAACAAGAGTTCAGGCATAATATTCGGAAAATATTGGAAGTGCAACATTGTTGACCACGTGCATCCAGATGTAGGCGACACATGTAACTTGTATCCGGCGATTATCCCCTATTTTTAAAGATGTGAATTCTAGAATGAATGAAATGAAGTAATTTGCCTTGGCTCACTTTCATTTGACTTTCAAATAGCTTGAATATTTTAGAATGGCATCTTCGTTACTTGTCATATAATTATTCAAGAATTTGAAAGGTTTTTAAACATTCTATTATTTCTCTACTTTTATTTTGATCAAACTTTCTATTTTTGAATGTTTAGCTGTAAATAACGTGAAGCCTACTACAGTAGAATAAATAATAACTGCATACCGAGTATGCAGCATTATGCTTGATATTATTTTTGATATTTGCATTTGTTCTAAGGTTAATACAAAGGGTACTCAAACAAACCACACAATTTCGCACATGTCCTGCAGTTTATCAGTTAATTGGGGCCATTGTACATGTTCTGACCCGGTTTTTGGCAGGTAATTGGCTAGACGCACTGCAATGGGGCTTGCATAAGTGATGGAGAAAAAAGGATACTTTAACCCCAAGTTGCTCTTGTAGTCCATCATGGCAGGCCTGTGCCAGCTGCATTTTTGCCCATTTCACAAAAGACACTCAACTTGTGGACCTTGACTGAGCTGCTTGAATCTAATGCGCATGCACACCACATGTGGGCCAAATGCAGATATACTTACTACCCAAGTGAAAAGTTCGTTGAGTACCCCTGTTGTATTAGGAATGCCAGTGCATTTGGACACGAAATGATGGAAATTGGAAAGGAATGTAAATCAAGCGTAGAAAAAAATCACGAAGTCAAGTTATTTCAGGCTTAATTTTCGTTTCTTGGCATAGTTATCACCTTTTTATTAAAATAAATGTTCTATAAAAACAATAATATAACTAGATTTTGATATTGTAACATCAATGCCACCTTGATGGTCACGATAGAATACATCAATAAAATGTAGAAAATAAAGGTGCTGAAACATGTTAATTTATGCAATTATATTTATTTATTTGCTAATAGGCTGCCATTCGAAGAGCGTGTTTAAAACGACAGTTTACACCTGTTTTTTTGGGAACAGCATTAAAGAACAAGGGGATTCAACCACTACTGGATGGCGTGATAGAGTTTTTGCCAAATCCTGCTGAAGTGCAGAATTTTGCATATTTGGAAAAACCAGGGTAAACCTGAGATGACTATGAATGTTTGATTCGTTTCTTGAAGGACATTTTTTATGCTTGTATTGAAATTCTGGAAATTTTTCAAAATTTGGTTTGAAGGTTACAAAAAAAAATCAGGCCAGGATAATTTATTTTCCTTAATGGACATTTTTAAAATTTGTAGCTTAAAGAAGTTTTCATTACTCACTTTTAAAAACAAGGTGGTAAAGATCTAGATACAGTACTTTTTGCTGAATCCATTGTTGATTATGTGCTGCAATATTGCAAAGTTTACGCATATTGTCGTTTAAATTTATTAAAAATTTCTTATAAACGATTCTAAAAGTTATTAAAAAGTGTTAAACCCCTTTGATTTCAAACTGCGTATCAGCAAATATCTTTTTAAATTTATTTGCTTTGATTTTGAGTTCTTATTCTCGTTTCTTATCATTTTAGAAAAGACAGCGAGAAGATTTTTTTGAACTCGGCACGTAATGGCGAAAACATATTCGTGGGACTTGCTTTTAAATTAGAGGTAATTGGATTTGATTGCTAATATGAATCTGCAATGACCAAATATGTTTTTTGTTGAGGTAATATGCAGACGCGTAGCGAGGGTATTTGGCGCCCGGGTACAAGGTATAAATTTGGCGCCCCCCCCCTCCATCTCCCCCCCCCTTTCCCCCTCCCTTCACAAGACACAGTCACTGAGTCGACCTTAAATAAACAGTCTATCTCTCAAAATATTCATGCGGTTTTTGATAGACAAAAATGTATCAATTATTATTTTTCTTCTTTAAAATAGTAGATGTTTTATTTTTTCATCGTATGCACTGGCGCCCAGGGGCGCCGAGAGCCAGGGCCGGGCCCGGGGGAAAGGGAGGAGGGAGGGGGGAATTTATATGGTCTTCGTTTTTACCTTAGAAAAATTGCACTTTTACCAAATAAAATTGACGTTTTTAATAAAGAAAATTTGCGTTTTTACCATAGAAAAATTGCATTTTTATCATAGAAAATTTGTGTTTTTACCATAGAAAAATTGCGTTTTTTAACATAGAAAAATTGCATTTTTACCAAAGGAAATTTGCATTTTCACCATAGAAAATTCGCGCTTTTGCCTGAGAAAATTTGCGTTTTTGATCATGGATAAATTGTGTTTTTAACGTAGAAAAATTGCGCTTTTGCCTTAAAAAATTGCGTTTTTAACATAGAAAATTTGCGTTTGTACCAAAGAAAATTTGCATTTTTACCAAAGAAAATTTGCATTTTTACAATAGAAAAATTGCGTTTTTACCAAAAAAATTTGTGTTTTTACCATAGAAAATTGCGTTTTTCAGTTTTCATGACAATTTCGAAAGGTCATTTTCAATATTTCAAATTTTTTTCACACAAATTCTGAAGGCCCGTTCCTAAAAATCCCGGGCCCGGGGTATTTTCCTCCCTTCCTTCCCTCTCTCGTCAGGCCTGCTGGCGCCCCCCGATGACGGAGCCCGGGTCAGCTTGCCCCCCCTGATTCCCCCTCGCTACGCCTCTGGTAATATGCAGACTTAAGATATGAGAGGGGGTCAAACATGACATTCCAATTGACACTTGTTTAGTAATTTTTCCCAAATTTTGTTTTTACGCTAATTGAAAGGATTTGAGAAATGGCTATTTGAGTTTTTAGTTAAAATACACATGTAAAAATGTGAAAGAAAAATTGTTGTAATATATTAACACTTTGCATTTAAATAGGTGCAGTTCTGATGATCAGTGTATTCAGCCAATTGTTATTTGTTTCTTAATTTATGTTTAATTTTTGTTAAAAGGCTGGACGTTTTGGTCAGTTAACATATATGAGGATCTATCAAGGAATGCTTAATCGAGGCCAGTTCCTTTATAATACAAGGACAGGGAAGAGAGTGAAAGCTTCACGGATTGTTCGCTTGCATGCCGATGAAATGGAAGAAGTGGAACAGGTGTACTCTGGGGACATATGCGCTTTCTTTGGCATTGACTGTGCTAGTGGAGACACCTTTGTTACGGAACCTAAATACCCACTGTCATTGGTACGTACTCCCTGAATTATAATGATAGCAATAAGGAATTCAGTTTTTTTCAATTTCTTTCCCTTTTTTATTTGAGTTGACAATCAGTTCCTCAAATTTAACAGAATTTATTTATGAAATGTGAAAGCAAGATTTAATTTCATTACAGTCAGTCGATTACTTTTTTGAATTTTTTCAATTCTGGTGATAAGCTTAATAAGCTTTTTTGTTACAGGAATCCATGTATGTTGCTGAACCTGTGATTTCGATGTCTATTAAACCAAAGGACAGTAGAGATCAGGATCATTTCGCCAAGGCTGTTGCTCGTTTTACGAAAGAGGATCCAACATTTAGGATATATTGGGACGATGACAATAAAGAGGTATTTTATTGTTCTTCAAATAATTTTCTGTAATATTTTTATTTTTATATACCAAAGGCAAAAAAGTCTGAGAACATCATGATTTTTTTTGTTCACAGGTTAATGAAATGTAGTACATTTAACAAGTCACATGTATTATATTGCTTGCATTACATATATTATGTAACAACAAAACAACACATTTGAAAAAAAATAGGAAAATATTTAAAAAAATAAAAATTGTTTTTCACTGCACAAAAAGCACAAGAACACCTTGTTAGTGTTTTATGAGTTTGCTCTTTCTGAAAAACTGGGTATTAATTTGAGAAGAAATTAGTATGCCAATTAATGCACAGGGTCAAAAGATCATTGCATAATGTTTTATTCAATTCAATTCAACTCAGTACCCTACAGTCAGCAAATAAATGCCATATGGTAGGGGGGGTTGTACCCAATTTCAGGAGAATGCTCCTACTTCAGCAGCAACTTAGTCATCATTGTTAAATTGAATTTGAACTAAATCATAAGAATCGCCAAGTAGGTTATACCATTACGCGATTACGTCTTAATTGCATGCAAAAAAAAGGACCAATAGTAAGCATCCGTCTTGGCACAAAGCTCGGTCAAAGGACTGGAGTGATTGTCTACTCCTAGAGTGGTTGTTAGGCGTTAATATATAGGGAAACAAGATGGGAATTAAGAGAGAGATTAACCACATGTTAGTTCATTTTATTTTACAATGGCTCCCAAACAAAATGAGATGTCAATTCAAAGAGGGAAAATGATTCAGTTCCATGATAGTGGCAGTTCATATATTAGGATATTGCATGCATGTGGAAAATATCATATACTACTGTGTACATACAAATCCATCAAGAAAAAAGAGACAGGAACTCTCTTAAACAAACCCAAAACAGGCCCACCATGCAAACTAACTGTGAAGGAAAAACCCCAGGAATAAACAAAAATAGGAAAAAAACGCTTCAAGTTTGCTAAGAATTATAAGAACAAACCATTGCAATTCTAGAGAAATTTAGTGTACAGATAAAAGTAAGTTTGCAATTTTAAAACCAAGTAGTGTAATTATGGTATGGATAAGGAAAGGAACTGCATTGTATAGACAAAACGTACTCAAGACAGTGAAACATGGAGGTGGCAGTATCATGGTTTGGGGCTGCATGGCATACATTGGTGTTGGAAACCTTTATTTTATTGATGGTACTATGACTACCAGGTCATATGTGGATGTGTTGCACATTAAATTAATGAAAAGTGCAATAAAATTAGGTCTGGAGGAAAGGTTTATAGACCAGTAGTACAACAATTTCCGGGATACAGCTAGAATTGCCATAGAGGGATTCTTGTACAATACACTTAAGGACGGTTCCTGCAGCAAAGAAACTGTTCACATGCACTGTTGCACAAACCTTTTTGTTGTGGGTATTTATGCGAAGAGAATAGAGGTCTACATTACGTTTAGCGCCCTCTGTGGAGTCTTTCCTGGGGAGACAGGCCAAAAACGTGTCATTGAGTTACACGTGTTTTTTTTTTCCGCTCTTCAAAATGGTTTTCAAACATTATGAAATGGAATTGTTGTGTTCCATGTTGTAAAAACAATTTTAGGAACGTCAATTCCAAGATTTTATACCACAGGATCCCTAAAAACTCCAATAAAGGAAAGAAATTTATTGTATGTATGGAAGTGAAACACGTGGTAACATTCAAATAAAACGCCGTTTTGTTTAAATAAAATGGTTTTCACGTAGCCTATACCATTCTCAAAGTGGAATTTCCACTCACAAATTTTAAAAACTTACGTTAATTTCCCAAATATCAGAAAAATCTGTTCCTAAAAGTGCAAAATCAATGGAAATGCTATATGGACGATGCTGGGCTGTCCCCCCAGAAAATTTGGCGCTCATGCATGGCACATGTGCCGTTTTGTAATGTAGACCTTCTATATTACAGTCTCACTTGCATGAAAATAAACCTTGACCATCTAGGAATGTCATCCATGAAAGCATTTCAAACTTTTTGATTATCTAGGGGTATTTATTGCACCTTGAAATCAATTGGCGAACTATGTGAACAATATTTTAAGTCACTGTACCTGTGAACAACAAAAATTACGTTGTTCTGAGACTTTTTTTAGCCTACTGTACATCTCCCATTAAGCTGGGTGTCTAAGAGGTGACGCTATCCGTTCTGTCAAACGGTAAACCCAAGTTGGATCCTCGACCAAATTGGCTTTCCTAACTAGTTTTAAAGGTTTTTCAGTGAAATGCTGAGATATTCCTTTTTCCTGTACCTGACTTGTGTATATACATAGAAGGGACTATCCCTGGCAATGTTTAGGCACTCTATAACCTTTGGATTTTTTAATTTCAACCAATCGATCTTGTAAATATTCTTGTTGCAACTTGTGTCTGAAGTAGTTGAGGGACTTTGGAGTCTGACATGTTGTAGAATAAAGTCTATTTATTATGCTGGCTGCAGAAATTATGTCACTTACTCAATAAACAATTGACATGAATAAAAAATACAATGATGCTTT
This sequence comes from Julus scanicus, assembly GCA_034698625.1. Lineage (NCBI taxonomy): Eukaryota > Metazoa > Arthropoda > Diplopoda > Julida > Julidae > Julus > Julus scanicus. Next base: position 15,607 of record JAQGBW010003250.1, read on the forward strand.
AATATCCATGAATTCTTTGACAGACAATTGCTGCTGGAATGGGAGAATTGCATTTGGAAATCTACTCGCAGCGCATGCAACGCGAGTACAACTGTGAGGTGGTTCTAGGAAGGCCAAAGGTTTCGTTCCGTGAGTCGCTTGTGAAACCTTGCGAGTTTGACTATCTGCACAAAAAACAGCATGGCGGTTCTGGCCAGTATGGTCGTGTTATTGGAATTTTAGAGGTAAGATGTCACCGGATAGTGTATCCATCTGCTTCTTTTGAAAATCAGTTTTACAACTTATGCTTATGTACATTATAGCCATTACCACCAAACAAGAACACAGTGTTGGAATTTGTGGATGAAACAGTGGGTACGAATATTCCGAAGCCCTTCATACCAGCAATTGAGAAGGGTTTTCGTTTGATGGCAGACAAGGGAATGCTAATTGGTCATAAAATTGCGGGAGTTCGATTTCGGCTGCTGGATGGTAGGTTTTACTTTTTTAACTTTTTAAGTTTTTAACTTATGATACTTTTGTTTACAATCATGGATTGCTGTTTGGTTGGTAGAGGCTTCTGAAAACAGTGGAAATCTGTTTCCATCTAATTTGAAAATAGATGATTTCCAGTAGAAATGACTAGAAAAGCGTTCCTTAGATTACAAATCAAAAGCCGCTGAGTTTGTCCAAAATCCTTTAATTAAAATTAAGACTTACAAGCAAACTACATCATCAAAAGCAGTTTAAACTAACTTAAATGGGCCTAAGCCCGTTGCTCACACAAAAGACTACATCGTTTCTTGTGCATTCGCCTACTATGTATGTGCTGGACACTTGTTTTTACAAGCCTGTTTGTCGAAAATTGTGGTTCAAAACAGTTTTCGACAAACACGTTTAAGAATATGTTTATGTTTTGAGTTTCTGGTTTCTTTTGGTGCATACCCACCTTAAGATAACAAACCTCCAAGAAACTTGTGTCCAATGACGTGGATTTTAATTTCAGTTTTCGTTTTTCTAATTTTTCGTTTTTCAATTTCTGTTTTAAAAAATTGTCACTTGTTCATACAATTGCGTCGGTATTTTGTGATGGAAAGTTGAAGATAACTCGGTTTATATTTCCAACTACACGTTTACTGCATAACGTAGCATAAAATGTTCTGGTCCCGTCTTGGGACTTGTGTATATAAATGTGTTCATATGCCGGTTGAATTTGATTTCCAGGAACAACAACAGAGGATAATTTAAGTTAAACTAGGTTTAATAAACA
>JAQGBW010003251.1:0-16851 GCA_034698625.1 Julus scanicus
CCTCGACCTGGGAGCGAACCCAGCATCTTAGGATCGAGAGGCAAGCACGTAACCCACTCGACCATCGGCGTCGGCATGACAGTTTCATGAAGATTTATTAGTTGAAACATTTTGTCTGTACATGCAGATCATCTGTACATTGATAAGTTATAAAATCATCTGAGAAAAATTCTGCAATATTTGTAGTAAATGCCCAACTTAGCATCAGGTTGCTATTAAAGAAGTTAAATCTGTTGCTACGGAATGTTCATTTGCAACAATTTCCAATATAATTTGGTAATTCAATAGAAGAAGCTTTTCTCTGGAAAGTAGCAGTTTGTTAATGTTATAGGATGACAGTATAGACCTTGACACTGATATATTGGCTCTATTCAGGCAATAAGCTCGTGTTATTAATAAAATCATGCGCAACTCCTGCACCATGCATTGTTCAAATACGTAAACATAAAAGGGGAAGAAGTAGTAGGAGAAGGTGATGTAAACAAAATCATAGATGGATGGTTGACACTGGCGTGTATGTGTTACAATTGCTTTTGTATTGGTGAGAATCTTTCATCCTCCGTTTGCTTAATTTAGATGGATGGGATTGCATAAGGATGCAGGTTGCTTCGTTAGCGCTGTAATTGATAACGGTGGAAGGTGGTGTTATTAGCACATCAGTATTTCGCATCTTTATGGGCACTGTGCTGCCACCCCGGCCCAATGATTAAATAATTGAGTAAATTAATTAAAATGTAGGCTTACAGGGGCGACATTGGAATCTTTTGTGTTTTATGCTGCTAGTACATGGGTTGATAATGAGATAATTTAATTCGTTTCGAAATTCAAAGTTTAATGAGCCCTTGTTTAGGAGTGAGATCCTTAATAGCCTGTGATATCAGATAATAGGTTGAAAAAAAGTAATTCTTGGGTGGTACTTGACACCAAAATCTATGGACAAAAGTGCAAGGTCTACTAAAATTTTGAAAAATGGCCAAGAAACCCAACTAATGCATCTTAACATTTCATTAGATGATTGACTATCTATTTATTTTGTATCGCAAAAGACAAACTTTCGGTTTCAACAAAAACAGAATAAAACACTGTATTGAGCAATTACAATAATTTTGTATTTTATAAAAAGAAATCTGCATGATAATCAGTCATTTTGAAAAATCACTGTACGATAGGAATGTACTGTACGATAAGAATTTTAATCTAAATGTTTTCTTTTTTTCTCTATTATCTGCGTTTCCTGTTGGCTATTCTAGCATCTAGTCAAAAATGGGTATGTATTCTGTGATTCTTAACTAGTTTGCATTATGCAACCAGTTTCATTAAACTATTTTCGTTTCTAAGCAGTATGTGAATTGTGTTCATGTTCTTACAGACGTCGAAACCTCTCGTTGGCTTTATTGGCCTTGGAAACATGGGAGGACACATGGCACGCAATCTTTTAAGCAAAGGACATTCACTAGTAGTTTTTGATGTTTATCCCGAAGTCATGGCTTCGCTGGTGGAGGCCGGAGCTGTGGCGTCACACAGCCCAGGAGAAGTGGCCGAGAAAGCTGACCGCATCGTAACTATGCTGCCCAACAGTCCTAACGTAGTCGATGCTTATTTAGGTAATAACGGAATTTTAAGGTACGGAAATTTTGTGTTATATCTTTTAAAACTTTACGTATAAAGCAGTTGACTTGTTCAATGAATAAATTCTATATTTTTAGTGGTGTTAAGGCCGGCACTCTAATGCTGGACAGCAGCACCATCGACCCTTCAACGTCGAGAGAGATTGCGGCTGAAGCTACGAAAAAGGGAGCCATTTACTTGGATGCCCCTGTGTCGGGTGGCGTAAACGTGGCCAAAGCTGGCAATCTGACTTTCATGGTGGGTGGAGAAGCAAAGGATTTTGCAGAGGCTAAAGTTCTGTTGGAATGCATGGGCAAAAACATCGTACACTGCGGGGTGGTTGGTACTGGTCAAGCGGCAAAAATCTGCAATAATATGCTTTTGGCTATTGGTATGATTGGAACGTCAGAAACGATAAACTTGGGTAAAAGGTAAGGCTGAAATGTATAAGAAATTCAATGCTTGCTAAGAGGAATGCTTAAATGGCCAAAATTCAGAATTAAAAAGCTCCAATAAAATTGAAAACAAATGATATTCAAAAATCAATTTAAAAGATAAAACATTGAAGCAGTTCTTAGGAAATGCAATTGAACATGTGATATGCTTGTTTTTGGAACGGTCATTTTAGTGTGGATGTAGTTCATAAAAACAAAGTTATGGTTATTGTGCTTTCACTTGCATTTCTTTAGTTTTTCTTTAATATTTTGCTTTTAGGGTCCGTGCCATGATTCGTACAAAACATATGTGGTGTAACTAGAAAAAAAAACTATATAAGGACTGAAGCCATCCGTATTATCAGAGTTTTTTGTTATCCGATTGGATTAAATCCTTTTAACTTTTATAATCGAGGATACATTGCATTTAAATTTTTTTTTTAAACCTTGCTTGCCATCAATTTTATTGCATAACTTTTCCAAACCCGCTAGCAAAAAGTCCCTATTGTAAAAAGAATGAAACTGGAAGTTGAAATCTCTATTCAGATAAGTTTTAAATTGAAAATATGTTCTGCATACTGCTTTGGCCGAATCATTCCTGTTACAAAATTGTTGTTGTCAGTTTGTAAAATTAACTAATTCATACATGTTTTTTTTGTTCATCCTATTTAGGCTGGGTCTCGATCCGAAATTATTGACCAACATTCTAAACAGTAGTTCGGGCCGATGTTGGTCAAGCGAAATTTATAATCCAGTGCCAGGGGTGATGGATGGTGTACCATCGAGCAACGACTACCAGGGTGGTTTTAGTACAGCATTGATGACTAAGGTATCTAACAATCAACCAAGATCAAAATTAATTCACACGATAACTTTTTCAATTCAAGCTCATAATAAGGACGTTTTGTTTGGGCCATTGGTTTTTTTCAGGATTTAGGACTTGCTCAGAATGCTGCAACCAAAACCACTTCTCCAACTCCTCTGGGTTCACTGTGCCACCAGTTGTATCGGGTTATGTGCCAGAAGGGATTCTCTAATAAGGATTTTTCGTATATTTATCAATTTTTGCAAGAGAACAGTGCCAGCAAATGAAGGACTTTAAGTGAAGTTTCAACCACAGAGTAACAATTAACACAGTTCATATACCATGATGCTAGCAGCTAGAACATGGTAAAGCTTTAAAAGATCGAATTATTTGGATAATATATAAGTTAAAAAGAATTATGCGCCATGATCCGGTGTCAAGATATGTTGTCAGAGAAATAATAATTGTATTACTATGACCAGTAAGAGAAATGAAATAAAATATTTTCCTAATGATAATGCGTGTCTACATCAGAAAGGACAAATTAGTTTTTACAAAAATCTGAACTTTAGGGTTTCAAAGGGTTTGTTTTGCCTGCTGTAAGATTTACAATAAGCATTCGAGTAATTAGTAAGGACTATTTAATTAATATTAAGCTTAGCACGCTTGTTTTAGAATTTTTACATCAACATTATGTCATTGATCAGTGTTTTTTCCAACTTGTGGACTCAAAATTGTCATGTTATAACTGTAAGTGTTTTAAGAAGAGGTTTTCTCCCATGTTATCAATTAAATAACAAATAATCTGCTCTATTACGAACATTGCTAATGTTTTCTATATAAAATTAGTATTCAGAAGGGAATTTTTTGCAAACCCACAAACTTGTGTCACAGTAGTTGTAAAACACAGATATATTGTTAATTGGTGGTTAAAATGGTACCTAAAATTGTGTAATGCGAAATGTCACTTCGTGCAACAGTGAAGTTTTTTAGAAGTTTAGAATTTTAAGTGATTTTCACAGATTATCAGATAATTTTTACATTTAAAACCAACATACAGCATATTTGATTCAAGCCATAGCCTCCAAATGATATCTAGGCAATTTATACTCAGTTTCTATATCTGATTTCCAGGAGTTAGAAAAATATTATATGTATTTTGATTTTTTTTAGTGGGATTTTTTAAGTCATAGGTTTAAAATTATTTTACTATTGTATCACTTAATTAGTAATTAAATCACTTATCACAACTAAAACTGTTTATTTTGTTTAAGTTACTTTTCTCTTTAATATTTCTGAATGGGATGCCAGATTGACAATGATTTCCAGATTTCTAAACCTCAATTTGCCTTTGTCTTAAAGATGTTCAAATGTGTTTATTTTGTGTCACCGTGATTACAAGTTTAGTAGTTTGCAAAGAAGATAGCTATAGTGTAGTAAAAACAAAAACTTTTGTTTATGATCTCCTACCAATTTTGAATATAACGAAGTTGTAGATATGAAAACATAAAATCTGCAACATGCAAGTTTTGTTAGCGCAAAATCTACCCATATTTTATAATATTTATGTAAATGCATTTTAATAATGTTTACAGCATTGTGTATATATTGTGTATTAGTACTATGTCTGTATTTCTTATCATCAAATTCAATGAAATAAGAGATAATTAAGGTTACGGTTATGATGAAACAATTTATATTCCTTGTGGTTCGCTACATCAAATCTCATTTGAATAGCTTAATTATCAAAGTGCTTGATAATAAATAATATGTAGCTGAAGTGGAACAAGAATATCGTTTTTAGGACCCACAATCTTTATCTATTATTTGAAAAACCAACAAACATGCCCTTGGCAAAATCGACTCATTGTATCGCAGTTTATCGTGATGTATTATGGCAAGTGGAAGCAATATTTTACTGCTTTTATATAGTAGTGGGAGGGCAACATATAAAAAGTGAATTTGCACATATGCAACTTACTCAGGAAAAGTGTAGCATAGATTTATTTAAACTGGTGAATTGTTGAGTGATCGGTGAAATGTTGATATTTGTCAATGCCAGCCAATTTTCTTATTTCTCCGTTCATGCTTTTCTTTTTCCGGCGACTCCGTTTTTACCACTTTTCTAAAAAGAAACGGAGTAGAAAATAATGAGAATCGCTCCACTGCATCTTTCCCAAACGCAGTCATTCAGAGTCAATTCAGTTGCTTTTCGTCGAAGCAAAAAAAAAATGTGCAAGAGCAAGTCAGGAAATCAAAATAAATTGTATTCCTTCATCCATTCCACTTGCAAACATATAAATTCAAAAGAAATGGCTCCTGAAAGAAAAATACAGGATAAGACAAAAGAAATTAGTCTTCGGCGTTCGTTAACACTGCTTTGCGCATCACGCTATAGTAATCAGAATGATGTAATTAATAACTAGCCATTTCCTTAATTACAAAAATTGTTACTTGGGAGCAATTTACGGAAATGATAGACTGGAAATTGTGCAAAGTTAGTTATATGTAATTAATACGGAAATTTCAATTACCTTATTTGCATTATAACGGCAGATAATTCAAGTTTCATATTGGCTACCACTGATACCTTTCAAATTTAGCTGGGAAAGTTCACTTGAAAATATTATCTAAAAATAAAAAAATAATAGTTAAGTTGTTTAATTTTGGCATTAACATCCTTCTCAAAGCACTCAAATATTAATGTGTAATATAGCAATACTTTAATATTTGTAAACTTTTTAAAGAGATTGCAATTTATTTTCATTATTTTTTCAAATTAAAACTAAAGTAGAACCCAGATTACCGAGTGTCTGTATTATCCGAGCCGTGTGTACAACCTGCGTGTGTAATACAAAATATGTGCTGTAATTGTAAAACAAACAATTAAGGTCTTTTTTGTAACATTTAAAATAAACTGTATACATAATAAATACATGTTTCTCAGATAATCGAGGTTCCACTGATTGTCGTCTATAGAACAACTACCGTATGTAAATCGGCGCAAGATGTCAATATGCAAGAGAATATCTGTCATTGACCATATCCAACATATGACACTAGTCGTGTCACCATAAGGTATTAAAAAAAAAAGTCATCAGTTTTGCAATTTGCGATCTAAACGGCTTCATCGGTATCACATGTTCATACGGGTCTTGTATTTTTTGCTTCCAAAATCGATTTTAATGGCAGTGAATGGGATTATCAGCGTTGTATGGAAGTGACAACAGCATAGATTAGAACAAATTCTTGGTGGCATCAGTGCACAGCCATCCCAATGTGAAAGTCGCCCTAGAGACCCCTCTCCATCCAATAGTTCAAATTAAAGGATAAAAAAGATGGATGAACTAACAACGTCTTTGCATCCGATTCTGGCATGTCAACCCGATTCAGCACCAACTCAGAGTTACCAATGATGAAGCCTCATTTCCTGAATGCTTTTTGCCTACCCGTTACGTTCCACTTGTCTGCGTACAGAATGGAAGTTAAAAGTAAGGAACACATTGGGGAGAAACACTGAAAGTAGACAACAAAAAAACGCTTTTACCATTGAAACTAGCGGTGACACGAATAAAATGAAAATTAAGCGATTTGGAACGAAGGAAAAAAAAACACCCCTTTTAAGAGAAAAGTCAAACACGGTGCCATTTTCTAGTAAAAAAGTACAAATAAAAAAAACGCTAAAAGGTGGCTCATTTGTCGAGGAAATATCTACAAATTGACATTCCTAACAGATTTTAAGAGCGCTTTTTAATAAAAGATAATAGGCATCTCTACCCAAAAGAGCATTATGCCCCTAAAGTTTACTAAAAAAAACTGTAGGGAAAGACTTGTGTCCTTATAATTGTAATAAAATAGCTAGTATACTATTACTATTACCGAGTGTCATTAGCAATTACACATTTCGGAATCAGCAAAATAATTTGCAATTGTAAAATCGTTTTTATACATTCTTTAAGAAGTCTTGTACAATATTGACAATACAATATCTTGTTTTGTCACAAGAAATGAACATTCGTCCGCAAATGTGACATTGCTGTTCGTGGGTTTGAACAATTCGGAAAGTTAGCGAGCTATTGTCATACTCAATAAAAGGGAACACCAAACTACTTCGAATATTTTTACTTTTCATGTTAAATTCAATTAAGCCAGGGTTATACATAAAGTAAAAACTTTGAGTTGGCAGTACACAAACTTGCCATGAAACATCCAAGTCGATAGATGTCATGGAATACATTGCTGTTCATTAAATAATAATTAACTAATTAAATGGCAATTAACACTCCACACTACAAAAGTATTTCTAAACAAATTGAAACACGTGTGAGTACATGATGCTTCTGCGATCGCCCCATATTTAATCTCTTGTTCCCAAACACGGTGTCCTCCCACCAAATTATATATGGGCACAATAAATAATAAAGATGAGTTGAATAAAAAAGATGGCCACTATCAGATGATCTTAAGCACATAAATATAAAAATGGGTATTTTAGAAATACATAAAAGATTCCCAGCTTAAGTATAGCCCCTTTACTTAGGGCTTGGGGTAGGGCGCACCTAGAAAATCATGCACATTAGATATGATACCAAATGTTGAATTATTTCTTTAGAAAAATGTTTACTTAATCATGAAGCCTAAGGAGGGTTAAAAACTGGGGTATTTTTCATGGATGGGGCTTATGAAAAAACTGCTAAACAAAATTTATGAGTGTGGAAGTATAAATCTGAAAATAACACGCATGATTAACATTGTCAAAAAAGCCAAAGGTAGCAAAACGTATAAACACAGAAAACCTCACACTACCGAAAGATCATAAGTTCAAATGGACAAATATGTTCAACCATTTGATAGAAATCGGGGTTTTAAAATTTTTCCCTGCTAATCATTTAATTATTTTCAAAGGCACTTAATTGATTGCGTCCATAATCATAAGCAAGTATTGTAAAAAAGTAGGTGAGCTTATATATTCGCATTTCATAATGGAAGCATTACTTTTGTAGGAAACTAGCACCTCTCTCAAAATATTTTGAATTAACTTAACTTGGCAGTCACGGACCCCGTATTTTATGCTTATTTTTGAAATGGTTAAATACTTGTAGGTTGCATGGAAGCCAATTTTTGGTAAAGCATTTCAGAACATTACAATTGACTATGTTCTGAAATGCATGTTTAGCATTACTGAAGCAAAGTTGTTTCCATTTTTAGCAAATGCACAGGGGTTAAGCATTAAAATAGTATTTGCCGGGAGGCAAAAATTTGGTTTATGGTTAATTCCCTATAACTTACCCCATGCACCCCATGATTTATCAGAAAAAACAACAACACTTGAGCGACTTCTGGATTACAATGTTTTTTCCAAAACTTATGGATAGCATGCAAACCTTGAAATCGCACTCTATACATAATTTCACATGTTCATTTGAGATTTCTAACCGTTATTGTGTGCCACTCGATTATTACTTCGACTTAGAAAAAATGGTCCAATTTGACTAGGCCATTTAGGTCGATGAATTCGTGTTTACTTCATCCACAAAAGGTATGTCGCCATCCTGTTCACCTATGAAAAATGTTGCAAAGATTAAGGAATGATGGAAAAATTGAAAACATTGTTGGACAACGAAATCATTATATTTTTCCTGCAAATGTGCTTCGTTTAGTAACTTATTTATGAATGCTTTCAATTAACCACAGTACAAAATTTACATAATATTATGCAATTTTAAGAAGAAATATACAAGGATAAACCATAATGCTCCATCATTACAAAGAATATATTATTTAATAAATGCAGGGTACATACCTAGTAATTTCAATTCTGCATCTTCAGATTGTGGGATTGATGCTAGAGTAAATGATTCCTCTAATGCAGCTGAATCAGTGATATTTGAATGAGTTTCCAGAACTGGGTCTGTCTTTTCATCCGTCAACATATCCTCAGGTACAGGTTCACCGTCGGTCCTTTCCAAAATATCCGCATCATTTCGATCGGTGTTTGAAACTGGGGTGGCCAGACCAGCAACCACGTCGTCCGAAGGTAGAACAACATTATTTACATCGTCTTTTCCGTCCGAAGGTGTGATCAAATTGCTAGCCATATCTTCTGTCTTGTTTGCATCGGTGCCTTCGACAGCTTCAGATTCTTCGGTAAAGACTGGTTTCTTATCATGACCTGAAAATCACATCATTTGTTATCAATTGAAAAAATAAGATCAGTTCCTTTTTATCCACTAATATTCATTGGAATGTCAAATATAATATTTAATATCTCATAGGGGTGTTAGTTTAGATATCTAAATTGTTCCTAAATCCACTTTTTACACTCTTTAACGATTATGTCAGTGCCAATGTCAGATGAAATGAGGAAAAAAAAGCAAAGATACTTTTTGGTATATGTACTATTTAACTTTCTTACCACACGCTAACAATTGGAATAGCAAGTGACATCCTTCACATTTTACCTAAGAAGAAACACTGGGTAATTAATTTTCGTGATAAGGGCCCTTTGGCATTTATCTGGCCAACTAGAGTACTGGCACCCTTATGAGTCATTTCAGTCAATAATCGAGATACATTAGATGTATAGAGAAACGATGTGCGACAGAGTGAATGAGACAAGAAAGAGGAGGAAAAAAACGCACAGTGTGCATGCATAGCCGACATAACATGAAATAATCAATCGATTTTTGTAACAAAGCTTCTCTGATATATCAACAAAGCTTCAACTCGGTTTCATTCCGCATCAATGGAAACTTAAGAATTTTCTGACACTCGGAGCTGTCAACATCTTCTTGACAGATTGAGGGTATTAAGATGTATTTTAACACAGAAAAATGTCACCCATTCTCTGATATCCTATTGGATTTTCCATTAATCATAGAGCATTTGCCCGTTACATTTAAAAAAGAGAGAAAATATTTAAATTAGCGCAAAGAGATTGCACATGCAATTCTTCCCACGTTTAAATCCAATCCCATTTTTTAACCTGATTCAAGAAAAAATAAAAACGTGAAGGCCCATAAAAAAAAGATTTTCTTTCTATAAGTACTTAGATAAAATTCACGAACCGTCAATACGAATTTAAGCAAGCTCGATTATCAATACACGGTCCTTAAGAATTGTATTACACAGAAATACATTTACATTGCCCTAATGCCAAAATCTTGACAGGATTTCATAATTAGCAGCTCATATTTCATATTAAATTGCAGTTTAAAATATTGTGTAATTGACCCTAAGGTTTGGTATTTAAGAGATCATCAAAATCTTAAATAATCCAAACAAGCCCACGTTTTAACAACTTTATCCTAAGATTTGGAAAACTTTAAATCCTTATTTTTTTGCCACAAACTTTCATTATTATTGTCTTGCTCAAAACAAAATAGTAAGTTTTATATTGAATATGAAACTGTAAATTCCAAAAATTCAATGAGGTTATAGACAAGATTTTTAACAAAACCTCATCAAACCATTCACCTAACAAATTTCAACAATATTGGTTTCCAAAACATGAGCGGCAACCAGAATTTCAGATGAGGGCTTGTTAGGTCCCCAATATTCAATGCGATAATAAGAGCAATCAGGGTTAGACGAACCCAAAATCATTGGATTGTAGCCTAAGGACCGACAGAAGGGTGTCACTCCAGCAACTGACCAGTGATGCATTGTATTTTTGGAATAACGGGGGAAACTATCATTAGTCATGTCAGTGACATTTGTATAGGCCCTTTGCAAGTTGGTTTTGTTCGGACAGGCCTAGTGCATTACGTGGACACCACTTTCATTATTGACCCAGTTCCAAGTCGAAACACATGGTTGTCTTTCCAGAACAGTAATACGGTGTACATATAGTTCTCCCCAAGGGATGACTCACTGAATCACTTTCTTGTAAGAGAACAGCGGAGTCCCAATCCCAACCATTGGGAGTAAAAGCTCCTGTCTGACCTATGAATGGGCCCAATAATTAATGGATTCTAAGTCGTTATACCCTCACTTCTCATCCATGCCAGCGACAGATATGGATAGATAGCTGTCGGTTGGGCAACGAGGGGAGGTCCATGCACACTTCAACCTCCTAAATCTGGGCACAGAGAAAACTGATGACAACTCCACGGGATAAATAAATTCAGATGATTGTACTTGCAGAAACAGTTATTTCATTAATTCAGATTTAGAAATTATTATATTTAATATTCTAGTTGCTAGTTATTTTGTGGAACGTTGTATCTAAAAAGTTGCATTGTATATTCAAAAAGCTAAATAACTTTCATAATTGAATGTGAATGAAATAAACTTTCAGAAATATATTTCATGAAATATTGTATAAGAATATTAACAAAGTTTTGCAAATATAAAATTCTGTAAGAATTATAAAATTACACTTTAGCGCTCTCGGCGCTACAAAACTGCGACTTTGAAACTAGGTTTCAAAACAGCAAATTAGGATTTTTAAGGACCTCCAACACGACAATCACAATATTAGTCCAATGAGTAAGAAATTCTAAAAAAGTTTTTTTTTGTGAACAGGAATTTCCCGACATGGACAAGAAATTCCAGCATAAACTGGTGTTTTAAAGCGACGTGTTAAAATGCAAGCACATTAACCGATTTTCCCGATTTTCAAGGCTGTTCGACACCTTGCTGTCCTCCGAAGTTCGTTACCCTGCAAAATGTCCAACAAGAAGAGGCGCCCAAGAAGAGAGGTTCGATTGTATTGATCAATCCCTTAGGGAAAGTGAATCTCAAAGAAGTAAACCCCAACCCTGTTGCTAGACTGAAAACTTTGTGAGTGATAAGTCAGACGGGCCAATGTTTTTGACACTATAAAAGTTATATGCCAGTATTAACTACTTCAACGAGAATCTACTTTTTCAAACGCTTTGAAAATTGGACAGAAGTAGATCTCCATAAAAATTAAGGTTTTTGTGCCCAAAGAGGAGCACAATACCGTATTAGCACACTAACGCGACGTGCTCATTCTCCCTCGGCACAATGTTCGAATTCCCATCCATAAATGCACGCCACTCAAGTTAATAAATGGCGGGTAACCCTGGCTTCCCAACGTGTCAATCAAACAAGATGGCCCACAGAGAACCAGAGGGATGAGGTCCAACGACCATTTACTAATAGTACGACCCTGCGATCCCCGCCAATTGCGGATTTACCCGTTGGTGCTGAACAAGCAGTAAGAAGTGAAGATTAATGATGTCCACGATTTAACATCTATAAAGTTTGCGAGACTGCATCTGTTATATAAAGTTGATGCACTTGAAGCACTCATTCACGTTACAATACCGCTAAAGTATTTTGGGTTAGGCATAATTGTAAATGCCCCTGGAATTGCCCATGGGGCATTTACAAATGGTCACTGACACACCAGTATACAAGTTTGCAAACTCTTCGGTTAATCCTAACATTAGTTTCTTTATCATGTACAAAAGGGTTTTGTAACCTTCAAATTTTGACCGATATATATATTTTAATATCTGAAAGAGTGCTGTGGATGTGAGTCAGTTTTTAGTGACAGCAATTTTCAAATTTCATAAGATGGGGCGATCATTTTCTCGAATTTCTTAATTTGTTTTTAACTGTTACACTTATAACTGTTAAATGCCAAACTTCGAAAAATTGTCAAATTTTCATTACGTAAAATCTATATTCCGATTTGCTAAACTACACAAATTTTCGCTAGAAGACATTTCTAAGAATACAAATGAACTTTTTTAGATGGACGTATTAAAAAAAGCAGGTTTTTCTTAAAGCTTAACACTTTTTTTAAACGTTCCCTTAGCAAGGGAAGGAAGAATAGCCTTTGCATACATAAACCTCCATCAATTATGTTCATCAAAAAAATTGTCTCACCGTGTCAATATTTGCAAATGTACAGCCAATTTAATGGTGGGATCTGTATGCTCAACATTTGGGGAGTTAATCCTATCAGAAAATATGACGCTTCATTTATTTGACTCCCCAGACGAGCAAAACCACCATTCATATCTTGAATGTTGGCAGAAAATCTGGCATTTTTTAATCGAATTACTTGGGTTCTTAAATATTCAAATACTCTTACTTTTCCAAAAGCTAAATTATTACACGATAAGACCATTTACAAGTTCATGTATATTAATTTTCAAAAACCAAGATCTTAATTTAAAATATTCAATTTCCAGTTCATTTAAAATACTTTTAAAATAAAAAATTGGATAACGTAATACCTTTTCGAAAAATAATTACCTTAGTGAACAAGGTAATTTATTAAACTAGTATAAACCGAAAAACGAAATCTATCGATATGGACTAGTGTCTTATAAAAAGATAGTGAATTTAATACAGAACTTACTTTCGCTGTCTGATGATTCACCAGAAGAACTGGTCTTGTCTTCCGATTTGGAGATTGGAGGTTCAATATAAGCAGGCAACGACAAACGTGGTGCCATTGGGCGTTGCTTGCGAGATGGGTTATAAGAATAGCAATAGCAGCACCTGAATGCTAAAAAAACCCAAACAGAGTGTATGAGAAAAACATTGGCAAAATCATGCCCTACGTGAAATGCAAAGTGTATTTACCTGTGTATTCGTATTCTTCTCTAAGGGCCATCCCGTTATGTGACTGACACTGCCTACAAATGAGCGCATACCGGTTACTGGGACCATCACCTACCACGTACTCGACCATTTTATCAAATACACCTCTTTGCTGAGGTAAAATAGGGCAGGGCATTCGAATTCCTGAAGGCCCTACAGGAGAGAAATACGTGGACTTATTAAAAATTGGGGTAAAAACAAAAACTTTTGAAGAAAATAGGATTTGAACAGATGTTTCCATGATAATGCTGAAATAGTTACTCCAACATGCAGCCAAACCATGCTATTTCCTCTCTATTATTTGTGTTTAGGTCCTCTATTACCTCAAATGTCTTTGAGTCACTAAACATGTTTCAAAAAGACAGTTAAAGAAAATATTTAACACATAGCCACTTACGTAATGGAGCTGGCCTGGGAGCAGAATGGGGATGTGCATTGATTCCAGGTTTTGAGGGAGGTGCATTATAACCAGGTTTTATAGGAGTTAACATTGGCTGAACGCTGGTAGACGGTTGAGACCCTAGAGGACGTAAAGGTACCTTTGGAAGTGCTCTTACTGCAGCAACAGCTGCTGCCCGCTTTCTCAGCTCTGAAGAATACACAACCATATTCAGTATAAATGTCAGTACTAAAAAATCCGATAAAATTAATTCTGCATACCCATTTCTGGAAGTTTGGCAAGGATATCTGGAGCATTGTATGGTGCAGCAGAAAATATATTCTAAAAAAAATTACTTTAAAAATTAGTATAATTATACATTTAAATAATAAACACGAGCGGAATTGCAATGACAAAGAAATTTCTAATAAAAAATCATAAGTAATGAATCAATTTTTTTTTTAAATCTACCCAAGAATTTGTATTTCGGAGGTTTATTCACCCATTACCAAATGCTATAATAATAATAATAACAAAAAAAAGATCATTTTTTCATTATCTACAGATAAAACGAAAACTGTATTTCATTTGATATCCACATCCATGCTATATTTATCAAGAGTATGCTGCTCTGGTATCACTGATCGAAAAAAAATTTTTTGACTTTTATCAAGTCTGAAACCAAAACACTCAACATACAGGATATACAGAGCGTTTTTTCATTGTTTGCGTTTGACTTTCAGTAAAAATAGAAAAATTACAATAGCAAAAGTTCTTTTATTTTTAAAGTAACAGCATACCATTTTCTTTTGAACTTGCTCTGGATCATATTTCTCCAATATTTCTTTGGCTACTTTATACGTTTCCTTTTCCATAACTTCCTTCAATAATTTTTTCCTCTCCCGAAGTAACAGAACAATTTGGTCTTCATTTTGCGATAGTTTATACCGAAAATACCAATGCAGTAACTGTTTAATTATCCATACTCTGAAATTCAAAATACAGTTTATTATTTCTAGATATATTTTCAGGAACGAAACTAAGTTGCTAAAACATAAACACTCTAGCACCATCCTTATGAAGCCAAGGCTAACTAAACTTATTTATAAAAGTTCTAAAATAGTTAGCATAAAACAAAGATCAATTTAAAAGTTATTTTTAAAATTGTTGGCTCCAAACCAGCTGACACTAGGTATGCTTAAAATATCTCAACATTAAATGCTTGAAGCATTGTGCTTGGCTAGTCATCCCCATCATTAGAGATATTCCCAGTTTACAGTTAAAAAATGAACTATTCAATAAAAATAAAAAACTTACATCACAGGAAAAGCGATTAATGGTAATGAATATAGAATCTGCTTTGATAATTCCGATGGGAAATAATAAAAATAGAACACAATTGCAGCGACGATGTAGGTGACAATTGAATATATAATTAATGATCCAATTAACCGCTTTTGTTGCTGTTGTGTGTAAAATTTAAAGTCTTCGATATCATCCAATTCCTGAAAGAGACAAACGTTTTACATGTATATTCAATGGAAATCGACACCTTAAATTTGTAATATAGGTAAAATATTTTGATATTAATAGCCATTGTCCAGCTACAATATACTATGCATTCATGCATGGTTTTATCAGTAGGCTTAATTAGCACCCATTACTAGCAAACTGCAATCTTTTTTTTTCATTTTAAGGGCCTGGGCATTGAGGCAATTTTTATAAAAGACCAGCATGGTTAAGGACCCCTTAGAGCTGTGTTTTTTTTAAAAAAAACTTTTTCAACTCCCAGTACACAACATTGCTCTAAAATTCTCGCAGCATACAAAATAAGGAGGCGTTTTGAGGTGGGCAAAGTGATATTTTATATATATATAAAATATCACAATATGGATTTGACCACTATAATGTAAACTTTTAAGTACTTATTCTGTTAAAAATAAGAATAAGCTTATTATTATGATCCAACAGGCATTTTTTAATGAAAATAGTTTTGTATATAACAATTAACTCTTTGAAAGCTAGGACCCAAGGGTCATCTAGGAGTCCCAGGGTTATGATCAGTCCTATTTAGACCATAAACTAGGATGAGAAAAGCTGAGAAAGATATCTTATTCAATTGCTCATCAGTATTAATTAAAACACATTTTGATGATGAAATTTAGCCTAGATAGCAATGTTTACAGCTACGTACGTATATATTATTATTATTATTATTATTATTATTATTTATTAACACTCATTGAGTACAATAGTCAAACATTTCATAGTTTGGTAATAAAAGAAAAAAATCAGTTCATGGTAAATATATGCCGAAGTATGAATCATAAACACATGCACTGATGCATAAACTGTATATGACGTTGCAATTTCATCATATTTCAGGTTTGTTTTCAATACTCAACTTTATCTATGTTTTCCAGTAATTCTTTCGTGGATGGTTTTTTCTGAAATTATAAACGATACGTTGGTCAATACTGAAGAACAATATGGAAACAGTTTCCTTACTCAAGTTGTTATAAAGGCACGCGGTTTCATGAAATTAGTAAGGTAAATACATTTTATAAAAACAAAAGGTTTTTCAATTACCATGGGTGAATATTTAAGGTCTAAATCGCTTTAAAGTTGCATGTTATTTCCGATTTAAATCATATAATTTCACGGAAATAAATCGACAGGAAACTAATAAGGTTTCAAAGCCCACTCAAAAGTTGCCACCCCAAAAGATTCGAAATAATACTTACCCTAAACCTTGATATTAGTATCCCCATTTTGACAAGCCGGTCACCGCTCCAAACAAAAGTAAACGAACCTTCAAACTTTAAAGAGTAAACAGGTAAAAAGATTTTTAATCAGGGTCAACTTTTACCTCTACAACTCGCCATTTTACGTCATTGTAAATTTCGAATTGCACCTTATCTTGCGAAAATGAAAATGAAATGGCGTGATTTGGCACTACTTACACGTGCAGATCGCTAAAATATTGTTTTTCACGTACTTTAAAAATGATAAAAATTATTTCCCAATAACCATAAACAAAA
>JAQGBW010003252.1:0-16851 GCA_034698625.1 Julus scanicus
AAGCTATTTTAAACAATTTTTATTTTTATTTAATCTCTTTTTGTTTGGCTGTGATTGTGTTTTGAAATTTCACCCATAGAAAGTGATAGGTACTATACCCCCTTAAAGAGCAGGAAATTTGGTTTTAGGTCACTGCATGGCGGTACAATTTTTGCAGAATTTCGAACAAACTATCAAAAACAAGCCAACATCTGCATATTTTACGAAAGGAATATAAACAATCTAATCAAACTTTGGGATACACGTGTCAACAAACTAAGGTCCTACATAAAAAATAGCAAATTTCCCGCTCTTTAAAATGGCTGTTTCAGTTTTTTTGTACGACATCGGGTTTTCGAATAATAAACTAATATGCAAGACTTTTTGACCGCCCCCTCGTAGATTAGTTTCAAAGTACAGTAATGAAGCTTCCGTGGGATCAAAGTTTCCACACCTTGAACCGAGAGGAATTTTGTTAGTCCTAAACCGATTTTCTTTTGAGGTGAACATTCGTACTCTCGATGACCGTTCCCCTTTTGTTCATGGGGGTGGTGAATAACCCCGTTTTAATAAGTTTCCCTGGTCTCGCTTGTTTTCCCGTCAATCGTAAATATTCCCTGCTTGAACAATGCCCTCGACGTCCCGCCAAGGCGGTGCCTCTGGTAGCGATTTATTTTGCAGAAAATTACCCCTAAGTGAATATTTAAAAGCTACATAACTCAGGTGAGTGGATTTCTGAATTGTCAGGAGAGAATGGCACATTACGAGGTCCGAGCGGAACGTATTGTACTGTTTTTCTTCTTCTGTTAATGAAGTTGACTTTCTCATGGATTTTGAAGGCCATTTTGTGGTCAATTTCACGTTAAAATGGCGGCTTATAATGCCAACATTCTCGCTGAAATGAGTGGGGACATAATGTTGGACTCTGTACGTGTGATCTCTGTCAAATTCAATATCTTTCCTTCCATTTTCTTTGCTTGGAATTTCTGCAGGGTGGTCTCGTTTTCTGTTTGCCGTCTAGAAATATGCTTAAACTTAATTGTTTTCCACTCCCGTTTCCTCGGGAGATCCTCCTGCAGGACTCCATCACCGGCAATACACCAATTAAGGCAAATTTAATTTGCGCAGCGGAGATTGGTCCAGAAGCCAGCGCCGCGCACTTCTAAGGCGGAAATTGCAGCCTTGATTAAATCATCATGCGTGGACGTTAAAATAATTACTTCCTTAATGCCGGCTGCGTCGCGCCAATCACTGGCCTGTGCAGAGTGAATGACACTCGGCCAGCACTTGTTGATTGCCAGAGGTATGCAGCCGTACATGTTTCAACTTGCCATGGCTTATAATTGCATTTCCAGCCTCTTTCAGTTGGACGGAGCGCCACCTGCGGCAATTGATGTCCACCTTACTTCTACAAGTACACGAGAAGAGGGTTGTTATTTGTGTGGCGAAGGGGTTGAGATCATTCCACCCACCCGCACAGCTCTAACAGACTTCAGACTGGGTAGGGAAGCCACATCTATAGAAGAATGACCGGGGAGAGGCGCCAGCTGCCAAATGTTTGCTTTTGGGGTGGCATTGTTGAAAACAAAAGTCTGATAAGCTGGTCCAAAAGATTCTTGGTGAACATCAAAGGCGTAATGAACACGAAAAATGTGGAATGGTAGGAAATTTTGCTAGAGACTGTTCCAGGCATGTACAAGTCAATTCCAAGAATGAATGAGAATCCAAGAATCAAGTGGTGTGGAATTAAGAATATGTGGTGGTCGCAAGATGGTGCTGGTCTTTTCCCTGATGGCGTCCAATTCCAGAGGTTCCCTTTTTGCACCATGGAGCATGCAAACGCAGTTTTGCCATTTGGTACCCTTAGGTTTCTGCGCAATACCGTCACAAGCGTCCCCGGAAGTGCCTTAGTTAGCTGCAGCGCCATCGAGGGTATAAATTATGCATGAATGCGCGACTGTCTCCCTTTAGCGATAATTGCGAGGGAAAAGCAGTGTCAAGTAGACTTTTATTGGCCGTAAAAATTCAAGAACTTGGGGAAATTTTGCCATCTTTTTTTTAATATCGTATGTCTTGACGGCGATTTGCAAAATAGCGCCACGAAATGGCTAGGGCGCCTAGCGCCAAGTGCAAACTCGCGAAAACAATAAAGACGGAGGATGCGCGCTCCGAAACCGTTTTAATGACTCCGAAAGACGCAAATGGGCCCTTTGATTGATCCTGTTCCTTATTGCTGACTAGAGGTCGACGAACACGAACCATTTGCGCTTGACATCATCGTTAATGCGGGGTACTCTAAGCCACCGTCTTGAATTTTCCAAATGCGGAGAGGCAAAGGTGAGAAAGTGGGAAATGTGGAGAGTCCTGAATATGCAGAAGGTCTCTAAGTAATTCACTATGCTCGATTTTTACGTAAATGTACAGCATGTCGAATTTGCCAGCAACTTTAGTAAAGAAAACACTATTCTAATGGACAGACATGCATGAAAACGCCATACTGGTGACTGGACTCTTCTGTTGTCTTGTTGCATAATGTATGAATGCAGAATGGATTAGATGATAAGACCATGAGACAAAACAACTCGTGAAAATTAATGTAGAATGGATGCTCAGAAGTTTCTTTGAGCACTGTCAAATTTGGATAGTTTGAGCCAGTGATTGGGTAAATTCGAGCGGTTCGTGTTTCTCGAGCACGGTGAGCGGGCGCACCGTCTTGTTGAAATCCGAGATTTGTCACATGTCCGGTACATGTTTTTAGTTTTTGCACTATTGTTCTATGTAAGTGCCAAATTTCATTTAAATCGAAGCATTTCTCACCAATTTGTGATTTTTTGTTATTGGGTTCTACTTTTAGTTTAAGTTAATTTTCTTCATTAATTCATTGGAAACGATGTTTTTAGAATATTTATATACCTCAGTTTGTTGAGGATTAGTCTGCAAGACATTGTGTGAATTTACTTCCTGTCCGGATTTCGTTTACGTTCTGAAAATGCAGCACCAGAAGCTTTGCAGAGATTGACTTCCGTAGAATCGGAAATTTCGCAGCGGAGTTGGAATGTAGGCATCGATATCCGTGATCGATAATTTCTTTAACAACTCCTGCGAGGAAGTGACAATGATAACGCCAGATATGGCGTTTCAAGTATCGATTTTCCCCCGTAGGCGCAGTATCGGAAATCCATCCGTACTTCTACTCTTTAAAATTTCCATCTTCCTTTAAAATGTGAGCAAGGGAATAAAGTTAGATCGGGTATCCACCAATAACTCTTGTGTCGCCCATCGTGGCTTGCTTACCAGACATTCTCAGTGGCAAATACTGTAATGATGAGAGTCGTCAACATGAACTTTTTACTATTACTGAATCTTGATGATTTTTCATTTTATGTACTGTTTATGTTAATTATGTTCTTCAAGCATACTCTAAAATCATGCTCGTGATATGGAATTTCTCTACAAGAACTCCTCTCCAAGAACTCTTATAGAATTTCTCTTCAATAGAAGTCTTAAAGGATTTCTCTCCAAGAACATTAAAGAATTTCTCTCCAAGATTGCTTAAATAATTTCTCTCTAAAAACTCTTCAAGGATTTCTCTCCAAGAACTCTTCAAGAGTTTCTATTCAATAACTCTTAAAAAACTTCTCTCCAAGAACTCTTCAAGGATTTCTCTCCAAGAACTTTTGAAGAATTTCTCTCCAAGAACTGTTAAAGAGTTTCTCTGGATTAAAGAATTTCTCTCCAAGAACTCTTAAAGAATTTCTTTCCAAGATCTCTTAAAGCTCTGGAAACTTCAAAAATGGGATTCAGAATTCCCCCAAAAAATGAGAAATGACTGGTGAACCTCCATATTTTCCCTCTTAATTTTTTGTAGAGAAGTGAGTGGGATTTCCAAGTGGCTAAACGCAGGGTTCTTCTCCGCACGATCTATTTTTAAAACAAGCTTGATCGAATTTTCAATTATTCAGAGCAAACAATGAAGCCCCGAGTATAGATGCATGCTCTAGCACCTTTCTAAAATGTTAAGAAAAAGGCAAAGAATGAAGATTAAACACGAAGGGATTTCCATAGGGGCAAATCCTGCACGAACGACTTCCCAATACCAATACGGTATCGAGCATGAACAGCGCTCCAATCTCTGGCGTTGTTGACACTGGGATTGCTGGTGCGAAGTAAGCCTAGCCCCCGACACTTTAACAGAAAAAAAAAAACGTTCGCTTTAGATGGTTGGATGCTCGTAGATCCACTCGATAAGGCACATTTGGACGAATAAAAGGTTGAATCGACGTAAGCTGGAAAAATATGTAATAGCGAGGACTCAATGCCACTCGGGAATCGATCCTGCGGAATGCGATGGGACCTCAACAACTCCGGAACTGCAACGGCTGCATCCTCGCGTCGGAGTACTGGTACATTGGCGTTGTGTTCATGATGTTGGTGGTGTTAATGACTTTGGTGATTATCTTGATGAAGCTGCTGACGTTGTTTCGGATGGAAGAGGGGTGTTGATAATGATGATGATATTGGTTGGTGGTGGTGGTGATGATATTGGATGGTGGTGGTGGTGGTGGTGATGATATTGGTTGTTGTTGGTGATGTTGGTGGTGATATTGGTGGTGGTGGCGATGATGATATTGGTTGTGGTGGTGATGTTGGTGGTGATATTGGTTGTGGTGGTGATGTTGGTGGTGATATTGGTGGTGGTGGCGATGACGATATTGGTTGTGGTGGTGATGGTTGTGGCGGTGATAATATTGGTTGTGGTGGTGATGGCGGTGTTGTTGTTGTTGGTTTTGGTGCTTCTGTTGACGTGGTGGTGTACTGTGCTGTAGACGTTGTTGCTGATGTTGATTGTGGGATGTTGAGGTTGTTAATGATGATATGCCATTAACGTTGTTGTTGGTGGTGGTGTTGTTGTTGGTGATGATATTGGTTGTGGTGGTGATGGTGGTGGCGATGATGATATTGGTTGTGGTGGTGGTGTTGTTGTTGTTGGTTTTGGTGCTGCTGTTGACGTGGTGGTGGTGGTGGTGGTGGTGGTGTGCTGTAGACGTTGTTGCTGATGTTGATTGTGGGATGTTGACGTTGTTAATGATGATGATGATGATGATGTTGTTGGTGATGTTGGTTGTGTTCGTGATGATGTTGGTGTTGTCCATAATGATGTTGACAATGGTGTTGTGGGAAAGTTTGGCTATGGATTATTCGTATTAGAAATTTGGCCATTCTGCATGCGGACATGTACAGAGGATGTAGGGACAGGAAGTTAACATGAGCCTCCGGCCTACCTGCCGTTTAATTGACTTCACGGCCACATCTACTCCACCCTGATCCCTGTGAAGCGGAAAGGTACAGCCAATGGAGGTTGGATGGAAGTTTGGGATGCTTGAAATAGTTGACACCAGGAGGGGTCTGATTTAAAAAAAAACTTCAGAGGCACGCTTTTTCGCGGAATGCCCATCACCGTTTCATGGAAAATCGTCTTTTTTTGGCGTGTCATTCGAGACCAGTACGAATTACCATGATATCGATTTTCTGGAACGTGTTATCTCCTTTCTACGAGAAGTACATCACGCAGGCTCTTAAGGCAAACGCTCGACGCCTGATGACATTTAAAACCACTGGTAAAAAGATGACCATCCGGAAGCATTGACATCAGCCATAGTCACGTGTAATCGTAAGCTTTTCAGAAATTCATAATTTTATGACCCGCATATTCACGTTCTACCGCGTACTAAATTAATTGCGGCCAGGCATTTTAGTGGTTGTATATAATTTAACCCCCCGGCAGCTGGACTTTGTGCCATCATGAAACGTGAATTGCTAATTACGTAATTACGGATCATTGTTATATTGCACTAAGCTGAATGATAAAGTGCAAACGACGAAAATAGAGGTTTAGGCCCGGGCTGACCATAATTTAGGATAACTGTGGTCGCTCTAATGCTTAGCGCAGTAACTCAACATCTTTTGAACTTCTCACGCAATTTAAAATGCTTTAGTTGTCCGCTTTACGCAGGTTGGCTAATGCCTACCGTAATTACTCATCTACGCATAAAATTAATTGCTATTTACACTAAAACAAGTCGTATTTTTCAAGATTGTTTACAAATGTTGCGGTTTAAAAAAAGCAAACCTCTATCGCCACTGTTGTGAAGAACTTGTCCTTCCTTGGTGATGGCTTGAACTTCCTGATTGGAGTTCAAGGGTCCGAAATGCTTGGTTGTAAATCAAACACTGAAGAATTGAAGCACATAACAAAAGGTTCTTGTGCAAAGACTTGTTTTCATAGTAAATTATGTGTATAAGGATACTCCAACATACGTTAAGAACAGTGACCAGATAAGGTCCAGTCCCTGGTACAACTTTCAAGATAATACATAAGAAATTAAGAGCTATCATTGGCCCATTCCTTGAATCAAGTTTTAAATGGGACCAATGATAGTTTTAAACAAGATACTTGACATTTGGTAAATGGCCCTAAACATGAAAAGAAATGAATTAGGCAAAGATCATCTGTAAAACATAGCCCACATGCGTAGAACTAATGCCAAAAACATTTTTTAGATTAGTTCATTTGTCCCCATTATTACATGACATTGTTTCTATTTTCGTATAACAGGACTTGCAGGAATAGTAATTAAAATAATTTATGGTTTCAGTAATTCCCTCATACCTAATAGTATATTGATGAGGAAGTGTGCTGGATGGTTTTTCTAAACACTAATTGCAAAAAAAAAAAAAAAAAAAAAAAAAAAAAAAACACACATTTTCCTCAATGAGGATTACTTTATTTATTCAAAACCTGATTTTTCTTTGTTTCATTTAGAAAATGAGAGAAAATCTCTCCTTAAAAGGCTTTTTTGTCTTTCAAACATTTGTACAACGTTTTCTGTGGTTTTCAATGATATCAAGAAACGTATAATCATCATCTGGCTGTGCATAATTTAGTTTGCTGGGGTGCTGTTTTAGTAAACATACTTATTCGAGTATATAAAATCCCTCGTTTCTCTTCATCTAATGAAGTAAATGAATTATTTCATTTTTCTAATCGTATTACAGAGTATGCTTACATGCTTGATATTTGTTTCTGTAAATGCAACTGTTTTAAAAATAAATGGAAGAGAAAATGAGGTAGATGGTATGTAAATGTATGTATATTTAGAATGAGCAGAACTACAGGAGTTTGCTTTTGTTGAAGCTAAACATTCATTTATATATACATGAAGGGTAATGAATGAGAATTTTATTGGAAGAAAATGGAAAATAATGGAAACTAGTACTTGTAATTAAGTCTAGAATTCCATCCCATTCTACTTATCCTCATCTTCATCTTTGCCATTCCATCTCCCAATTTTTCTTTTCTCCCAATTTTTCCTTTCTCACAATTTTTCCTTTCTCGGTGCCTTTAATCTATCGATTTATTTGAATTAGCCTGTATGACCACAAAGCGATTTGAAATGGCACCATGAGGCTCAGCTCATCTCCCCACTTGGAGGAGGTTGAAGGTTGAAGGTCTGCTATATTGTTGCAGGCTGTTGGGCTGTTGCTATTAAGCCAGACTGGGGAAAACCAACCAAATGGCTGGCAGGTTGTTATTGATGTTAGAGAGTAGATGTGGTGGGCAGAGGGGTGATGGCGCTTTTGTCGTTGTTAACTAGGCATGAGTGCATGTAGTGGGAAAATAACCTCGTACACAGTGACTTATGTACACTTGGGATACTGTCTGAAGTCACGTGACTCCACATTTTGCAATGTCTCCCAGGAGAGACACGCAGCTTAGGGGAGGCTAATTAATTTGCGTATTCGATGATGAACGCTAACAACATTGTTATTGGTTTTCTAACGAGGCCTTAGGGAACACTCAATTTAATTCTGAATCTTTGAAAATGAAATATTTTCCAGCACATCCATGTTGGCAGTGGAGCTTGCTGTTGATCGACTCCCTTATATATTGGGATTAGTTTTAGCAAAGAAGAGTGTTCATTGGCGCTAATTACACGTGCTAAGACGTGCTTCTAATTCGTGAACCTCAGAAAGGAAATTCTTTGAAGCACACATCTGTAATCTCTGTCTTTTAGAAAAGAGAATATTCCATGGATGGATGACTTCAGACCTGTGCTACTTTTCATTATTTTTATCTGGCAAGGGTTCGTCACGATGCTAACCGTTCCATGGCAACTAGAATCAATGTTGTGTCACAAGGCCTGTCTCGGAAGTTGCTGTAGCGAACACATCATTATTGATCGAACACCAGTATAAAATATGTAATGAAAGTTATGCAGAGTTTCATCAATTAGATTTTCATTGAATGTTTTGATGTCGTGATGTTAAGTTATGTCCAGATTTTGGAACGAACCCTGCGTTTTGGTGCAGCACTCAATAAAGCGGGCTAGAAAGGATTTCTAAAGACGTTTTTCAGTCTGGAGCAGAAAAAGTGATATAAGATGTTCTTCTGCAAAAAAAATCTGTCCTCTTGAATACCTCTTATTTTTTATATTTTTTTTCTGTGCCGGAGACGCGGATGGTTTGTCAAAGTGGCTTTGTGCTTTGGCACACATTCAATGGGCTTTTTGCAGAAAATTTTGCTCGGGTTTGTTCAAAGCTGCGAGTCATTTGACTTCGCTGACCACTACCATTGTTGCCAAATTGACTAGGACGTTTGTTGTGCTCTGAGATGAACTTTTCTGTCGCCCTTTCACCTTTTGCTTCATGCAATTTTTAAGATGAAAAAAGAAAATGCTGTATGCCAATTGTGCAGCTGCTCACTCTTTCTGCCTATTGTGTTTAATCTTCTTTTGTGCAAATGTCTGACAACATTCCTCCTGCTAGAAATGCGATTCTCGTAATCCTTTACTTTCTAGATAGATGTTCAAGGAATAGCAATTCAAGGGAGATGCAGATTTTTCCCTGAAAAACAAATTCCTTAAGCAAATAGTTATAGTGTGACTAAGATTAAGTTGAAAATCATAATCGTACATATTGTACACATAAAACAATAACCTTTGCATTTTACTATTGTTATTTCTATAATTATGAAATGCAATCAATTTTCAGTTGTATATGTGACATGTTCAGTAATTTAAATGTATTTTGCTGCACATGCTCTAAAACTCGCAGTTCGTTTCCACTTATTTTTACTCTCACATATTATCTCCTTTTCAACCTTCGTCAACTTTACCCACTTTTACCACCTCTCTGTTATTCTTGTTTTCACTTTCCTAATTCTACCCTCTCTCTCAATCTTTCGTTTCATCTCTCCCATTCTTTGTTTTCCTCTCCCATTCTCCCCTCCCTCTCTCCCATTTGTTTACTACCTTTTCACCACTTTAACCCTATTCACCCCTTTCCCGATCTTATCACCTCTTTTATCAATTTCCTCTTAACCACTTTTCTCCTAATGCCTCTTTCCCGCCCAGCACTATTACCCACCCCTTTTGTATTTTTCTCCCGCTCCCTGCTGTAAGCCTGTTAAGCAAAAACCAACCCTGCATAATGGCCTTGTAGCGACATTAAGGCGTGTTTAATCATCTCCACATGCGACAATTTTCATTCCAAAATGGATCTGAATTGCATGGCAACAGAGATGTTGCATACGTAAGGGCACTCACCTCTTGTCCACCCCGTCGTGTCGTGATTGGCCAGGGCCTTCCTGACAAACACAATCGATTATTTGGGTAAACTGTCACCGTTCTGTCACGCAAACTTCCTGTTGGCCCCAATTCTCCCATTTTTTTATCATGTGTTGTTGCCAGCCAAATGCATGGATGTGCTGTGTCCATCTGATTTTTTTTTTCTAAAAAATGCAACGATTCAGAAAGATTACTTGTGCTGAGAAATGAATTTAATTAGGAAAGTGCTGTTGTGCTCCCCCAACCCAAGTTGCAGAAACAAGGAGCTAGTCCAAGCTTCCATATCACTCTTGGAAATCTGTAGCAAGATGGCCCCAAAAGGTTTCTTAGGAATATATTATCTGATACCGGTGGTTGCAAATCCAGTAACTGCAACCATTTCTACTGGACACGTTGTCCAATGGTATGCTTATTTTCAATTATCTAATAGGTCCCTCTGCATTCATGTTGTTGCCACTGGGAAATCGACTGGATGACGACACCCTTTGGGAAATTTTGAAAATGCAATATCGGTTCGCAAACCTTCGAGAAAAAATAGAGTACCGCAGAATCATTAGCGTTAATTGCGTCCTCATTTGCTTTGCAAGGAGGATTTGGACCTAGGCATTTGGAAGCTGTAACAATTTCCATCGCAAATCACTTGTGGGCTCTCCTAATTTTGTTTTAAGCCGCTTATGTTTACCGGTTAGACTTTTGCGGTCACTTCGGGACTTTAAAATCGCTAACCCGACTCCATCTTGCCTTGGTGTAGCTTCCTAAATCCGATTTTAGACCCTTAATAGTGTGAGCATTTAATGGTATCAACGAGGTTTTAATCGGAATTAGTGCATTTTTTCATACTGATTAGTTTGGTAAATTTAGGCTCTTAAATGAAAATGCTGAACCTGCAAAGACATTTTCTGGATTAATTCACTAACCGAAAAAATCATCAATATTCCATTCTTTCTTAAAAAATTTGTCCTACAATTACGTATCAATCCTTACATAGCTTGCTCATAAAAACTCAAATAGCTCCTCAAAGCCTCTGCCTCTGCATTACCAGACCATATGATTGGCTGTACCTCCTCTGCATTTACACAAACCTCCTCATCACTATGCCAAAGGCAGGTTCACCTCTTCCCCAACAGACCTAATATCACAAATACTCACTATCGCGGTTAACTTGGTTAACTAATAATTTCTTACGAATCGAGATGAGCTGAGGCACGTAAAATACTCATTTTGTATACAATGTAATACCTTTTATGGTAAAGAATACGTTTATAATTACTAGTGTACCATTATATTGTGCTATTACTTTGTTTATGGCATTGGGTTATTCAGCATAAAGTTTAGCGCCATCTATGATGCATTCTATGCAACTATAAATTAGTGCCCAAATTTGAAATAGACAAACAAAAACTTTACCTGTTATATTGTCATTTATGCACATATCTGGAATTGAAATATCTGAAATATTTATGGTTTTGTGTATAATTTTTCCTTCCTTAAAATCATTTTTCGAGTTTCTTTCTTGAAATACATTTTCAAAGTTATTGGAGATTGTGTGTCGACAAGTTTGCAGGCCAGTGTTTTTTTTTTTTTGTTATCGTTTTCATGGTTATTTGGAGCAAACGTCCCAAAATTACGGATTATTGTAGGTTGTTGGCTAGTTTTTATCGATTATTTTACTGTTTTTGCTAACCACTACTGCTTTTTCTTCCCTGTAGGAGTGCAACTGGAGATCGTCGGTCACGTGCCCACCTCGGCTCTTGATTGGGTAGTCAGCACCAAGGAGAGCGTCGAATTTCTGGCCCGCGTCCAGCCGCCACCTAGTGGGGGAGAAGTGTACTTGTGGTCATGGGGAGACAAGCTTGGACGCAAAAGGCGTACGCTGACAAACAAAATGACGCAAAATTTTCACGAACATGGCAGGTAAGACATCCATTTGGAAGTTTCTGTACTTTTGTCTAGAATGTCAGTGCGAGTCACTTGTCCACTTTGAGGACGTGGGTTTCCGGTGTAAGATATTCCTTGATAAATTGAGATTGGGCAAGTAGTTTTTCTATAAGTATTTCGGTCTACCTATACCTGTTGAGATGACCATCAGATATGTGTATGTGATCCGTGGAGGTTAGATGTAGAGATGCTATGACCATCAGATTGACCAAGTTGACCATTTGTGTATATGATCAATGGGAGTTAGATGTGGGGATGTTATGGCCATCAGATTGACCAAGTTGACCATTTGTGTATATTATCAATGGGAGTTAGATGTAGAAATGTATCATCAGATTGACTAAATTGACCTTATGTGTATATGATCAATAGGAGTTAGATGTAGAGATGTTATGGTCATCAGATTGAATAAGTTGACCATATGTGTATGTGATCAGCGGAGGTTTGATGTAATAATGGACTATCAGATTGACCAAGTTGACCTTATGTGTGTGTGTGTGGTCAATGGGGGTTAGATGTAGAAATGGCATGACCATCAGGTTGACCAAGTTGACCATATGTGTATGTGGTCAATGGGGATTACATATAAAGAAATAATATGGCGAATTCGACTAGGTTGGCCAGTTGTAGGGCGACATTGGCCAGCCAATGACCAGGCTCGGTTGGATGTATATTTAGCGCCACCTGGAGAGATGCACTTTTGTCGCCGCCATTTTTGAGGAGGGTGGGCAGGGGGCTGGCATTTGGACATTGGGAAGAGTATATAATGGCGAGCGATTGCCAGGGCCTCGCCATTGTTCGTGCTCGTTGGCATTAATTCCTCACCCGCTGACATTTCGGTGCCAAATGGGCGGTTCCGCCAGCGCCAAATACTATGTAATTTGCCTCATCGATTTTTCGTAAATCGTTCCTCCACTTTCAACAGCCGTGTATTTTTTTGAAAGTTTGCTCGTGTGGCGAGTGTTTGCCTTGCAGGTATTGGTCGAGGGGGGGGGTCGCCCCCACTCGAGGGTATTGTTAAGGCACCATTGGTAACAGAATTCAGGCCCAATGAGCCCATTCAAGGCGGTTGGAGCACGTGTGTCTTGTTTGGTTTGGAGTGCAACATCTTGTTTGCCTTTCCACACTCTCGGATTTTCTCGGTGGTTTATCTCCGAAATAAACGGTAGAATATTTGGATCTTCCTGATCTAAGATGGTCATACACGATCAAGTCTTGATTGATGCGAGTCTTGCCTGCATAACTTTTTAAGTCAATTAGAAAATAATCGTGTGTGTAGCCATGAGGGGAAGAAATCTTGTGTGAAATTCTGGAATGATGAATGAATGACGGGTTTAGAATCTTCTTCAATCTCAGACTTCAGAATCTCAGCTTCAGTTAGTCTTAGTTTCTGTTTCATCTGATCCCAAATTGGCAGGAAATTGAATGTATGTAAATTCGATTCTAGATCGGTATGGAAAACAAATGAAATCACTTTTAAAACTTCAATAAAGTTTTGACAATGAACAACAAGATGAGTTTATTTTTTGAAAAATATATTTTTTCCAACTTTTGGATAATGAAGTAGTGATTTTTTTCGATCTGCACATTTCGTAATTTTTTTTTTTTTTTAAAGTAATTTCATAGTCAAGTTTATTCCTCTGCCAAAATAAGGCGTCTTAGTGATGGAAATGAGACGATTGCAAACGGAATTGAGGAAATAAATCTGTATCGAAATTGAAAACTAAGTAAAATTTATTGCAAAAAAAATCTGAAGAAGATCGGCGACAAAATGAAATTTTGCAGGCATTATTGACTTTTAACATTGATTCTTTATTAATAGACCGTGATATCCATAAAAAATGACATAATGCCACCATGTAATCACTTTTTCTATGAATATCTAGCATTAATAATGTCCCTAAAGCATGCACTTGATATCTTAAATCTCAGATGAATTATCCAATTAAATTTAATTAAACACAAGCTGATTTCCCCCAAATTAAAATTGTCGTTTAATACATATTGATGCTTCATTTAAAATTAATCTAAAAAAAGCCCATGGCCTTAAATTTGCAAGTAAATACAGAAGTAAAAACAGTACAAACAGAAGTTGTTAAATGATAGTTTGGTTAGTACGAGGGGCGGTCAAAAAGTCTTGCATATTCGTTTACTTTTCAAAAACCATGCTGAGTATAAACAATTTCATCAAAAGTTGGGATAATTGTTTCAACTAACTAGGGTCCTACTTTGAAAAATAGTAAATTTCAAGACTTTTTGACTGCCCCATGTATAACGTTAATTTCATTTATTTAGTAAAACAGGACAAATTCGAACACTGACATTTTTGTTTTAATGAAAACGTTCCAGGTAGATTACCGTAATCGTTAATTTTTACGCCAACATTAGCGGTGTAAACGTCTCGATGTATTAAATTCTACAGAAGATGATTTTTCTATAAAAAAATGACAAAAAATAATAATAATAGATTGGGGGGAAAATCCAAAGCCATAAATCATCTTCAGAACATCTTTCCCTGCGGTGCTCTTTTCCCCTTTGGATGTGTCCTTTTTTCAAAAATAGGGACTTTTTTCTGCCCTATTACGTTTTTATGAGTCGACATTCATCGTGACATTTCAAGTGTTACAGACCAGTGAACGGCTTTGCAAATGTCGGAACCGTAATTTGGAAAGTTCAATCTGGAAACGCTCGCAATCTCCGAGGTTAATAATGGTTTATGGTACGCCGGAAGTTGCCGTATCGAACGCCATTACAAGAACCATTTTTCAGTTTTATTTTTCATTTTTAAATACCAGCCTCAGACGTGATAGTATGGGCTTTTGAAAACGAGCCAAAAGACGAGGGGGGAAATGGTGGCAAATCAAGACAGTTCCCCCCTCCCTCATCCCTTTGCCATCAGAAAAACCCCTTGTCGTTGTTAAGAAGGCAATTTCCCAAAGAAAAAAAGCTAAATTTCTCGGAAAATCGAGACTGCAATTAGGAAATTTGCTTTGTGTAGCTGAATTGATGGGATATGGATGATGTGATTGAAAAAGTGCCGACAGTCGAGAACGCATGACACTGTCTCGTGTTCCAATACGTGATTGATTCTGGAAATGTCGTGTTTGTGTAATGTCCAATACTTTTGGAAGGCATGTCCAGTTCAGGACACTGTTATCATTACGTCAGCTCTCGAAATAGTTGAACTATTTTTGAAACTGTCTAGTTACTACTAAACAGTTTCAAAAAACAGTTCAACTTTGGTGACTAGAAAAATGACATTAAGCACAAATCCAAGGCATGTACCGAGTGGAAATTTCCATATTTAGGAATACAAGATAGTGTCAAATGTCTTTGAAATTAGTATTCAGTTAATCATAGGCAGGCAGTGTACTGTCTGGAAATGGAAAGTGGCCGTAGCTTGTATTCCGCTCTCAAGAATGTCTCACCAGATTTTTGGTGTTTTGCCAGTCATGGCAATATGAATTTTATCTTCTGTCATTCACTTTTATACCCCTAGATGACACCGTAGACAGTAGATTACATCGCTCAGTTCTTTGTGCCCTAATCTTTCTTCATGTTTCTAGATAAGTTTGTGTTAGGAAATCTCACACAAGACAGTGTCCTTACATACATGTATGCAGATGCAAGGTACTCATTGACCCCTCACCATTAGGGGAGACTGGGGCACAGTGGGTTCACTTTTTAGAATTTTTTTTGGGGAAAAATATTTAACTTGTACCATTTTAAAAGATTAACACAGTAATATACAAGCCTCGTTATAGAGCTACAAGTTTTTAAAGTTGATTGCGCAGACTGTCCCACTGTGCCCCGGTCTCCCCAATTGACTATCGCAGGATACAAGACAGTATCCAAGATTTGGAAGCTTTTTTTTCTCGTATATTTTGGAGGTCAAGGGTGATGTTTTGATGTGTGGTGTATATCCTTAAAACTGAAGATGTTACCAGAAGGGCCTTTTTGCTGCTGGCTTAAGTGTTATCAAGTTAGGATCCGGAGATGCACTCCGGCGATTGTCGATCCTAAAGATGCACATAGGTCAGCCATTTTTTTCTTCATGGCTTTAATCCCAACCAGTAAGACACGAGATGGAGATGGTTTCAGTATTCCTCCAGTGACCGAAGGCGACCATTGGAAGGGCAAGTCGAACATTAGTGACAGTGCAAAAACGCGAGGGGATATTTTTGCCAGACTTGAGCGGAGACATGTAATCTAGATCCCATAATTGATGACTCTTCGTCGGATGAATGCGACAAGAAATCCACAGAGATCTCCTGATGGATTTGTAAATATCCAAAAAGCCAGTTTGCCGAAGGCGCTGATGAAATTGTTCGCCACCGTCGACGTCTCTCTGAGGCCGCCAGAGGAGGTGTGGAATGACCGCTAAGTGATGGATTGCGACACTTTTTTGGACTCGTCATGCACTTGTTTTTTGTTGTCACGGGCGATATGTTTTTGTCATGAAATTAACTTTTTCCAAAACCTCCAAACTTGGAAACGAGGGGATGGCTGTTGAAGAGAGGTTGTCATGATAACCAAAGACTCCACATATGGATAATCGACGCCTCCTTGTCTGCCATCTTCGTGGAATCACACATCTTTTTGGAATCATGATGGATGCCAGGAAGACTCGTATGTTATTAACTGTCATCTTATGGTGACAGAAGTCGCCATAAATTTACTGGCAGAAAAAGCTTAGCAACCAAAATGGCTACTTTAAATGCCATCTTTTAGTGGACAATTTGAGCTTGGCGCGGAATTGCAAGTGGACATCATACCACTATTCGATTCATTTAACTACATGAGGACTATCTTTGCATGTTCCAACAAATTTTCAGGACACCCTACTTTTTTAAATTTTCAGGACACCCTACTTTTTTAAAATTTCAGGACACCCTACTTTTTTAAAATTTCAGGACACCCTACTTTTTTAAAATTTCAAGACACCCTACTTTTCCTGGTATGTGGACAGGGGGTCTGCTGGTATATGGAAAGGGGTGTCTGCTGTTATGTGGACAGGGGGTCTTCACAGACAGAGGGTCTGTGGTGGTAATGAACCTTTGCATGTTCCAACAAATTTTCAGGACACCCTACTTTTTAAAATTTCAGACACCCTGCTTTTTTAAAATTTTAGGACACCCTACTTTTTTAAAATTTCAGGACACCCTACTTTATTTAAATTTTAGGGACACCCTACTTTATTTAAATTTTAGGGACACCCTACTTTATTTAATTTTTAGGGACACCCTACTTTATTTAAATTTTAGGGACACCCTACTTTATTTAAATTTTAGGGACACCCTACTTTATT
>JAQGBW010003253.1:0-16850 GCA_034698625.1 Julus scanicus
TTGCCATTGCGCGACGTTTTCCTGCATTTGTGGAATACAACGCGAAGCACACGAACGCATCAGTGTGTAGTAGGCTTAAGTGTGCTAGTGTGAAGGGGCCTTACTAACATTGCCCCTTCGTGTTGCGTGTTTTTTTTTTTTTTTTTCTTTAATAAATAATACCTTACCGATTCGTCTGCCTCTTTTGGTGACGATGAAAATCTAGCGATGGTAACAGCTACGGCGTCCGCTAGGGCGCTGCGATCGCGCAGGGTCAGAATGGCAGTTTCCAGATCCAGAACGTGCATAACAAGCTCGACAGATATTCCATCAGCTTTTGGATCTGGAAAACACAAAACAACAAGCAGATAAGTAAACAATTGTTACAAATCACAGAAAACAACATTATTAAAAAAAAACATCTCGAAAACACGTCACAGGTCTACATTAAGCCAAGCACGAGATATAGGAGGGGGGCGTTGCTCCATGACAACTTATGCCACGAGCCAATGACACCGGAATTAATCTCGCTGCGAAAATAACGTCGGGGACGACCATGGCGACTATCGGCCACGACTGCCGCTGATACGGCCCAATGGCACTTAACCAAACACAATGGGCGAGATGCCCAGAAATTATCATTTTTGTTTTGCTTCGATTAAGCATAATCCAGATGCCATCTCGATTTGGGGGTCACTGGGCCCTTGCTATTAACGCAACGACTTCGATAAGATAACGGAAAGCACGATGACATCTAAGGTACTAAAATAACTAAATGCAACAATCAGCCACCACCAGTTAACATAACGTGGAAAAAAGCAAAAACACCGGCAAGGACAAGGTTGTAATGTGCACCGGCAGCGAAAGCGTCACCTAGCGACTGAATTCATGTGGGAACCCCATGCCTGACGACGAACAATTTCGTTTGAAAACAATTCCTGATAAGTAAAGGGGGAGGAAGGGGGGATGGTCACATTGAATAAAATTGAATTTTATTCAGCACGTATCGGTATAAGGCCACCTTGACCTTACCTGGGCTTAATTCTTCTTAAAAGGTGGAGGGATTAACACGCGAGGCAGGCATTGATTATCGCAACGGCACGCGTCGGGGCATTGACCACCTCACTGGTCAAGGCTGACCAGTGCCCTCGCGTGAGGGGGACGTTTAGATCACCTCCCTCTTTTTTCGCGCTAATTCCCAACCAGCACGACACTAAACGCGAAACAGCGATTTGTTTAGGGGAAGGCGGCCTCACCGGCAGGATTTTAATTAAAAAATTAAAACAGGAATGACAAAAATAAAAAAAAAATTAAAAATTAAATTGAAGGAAGATGAAGAAAAAAAAAAAAATGGGGTCAGTAGTGTAGTAAGTCGTGAAAGATGAGGAGAAATAAGGACAGGGGGCGCTGCGAAAAAAAACATCCAAAATTAATATGTACGAAGCATCGGGGGTCAAAAACCTACAATGGCAAAATTTCAATAACAACGCTTATCTTAAATAATACAATTTCGTGAGAAATTGTTTTCCCTGCACGTGGAGTATATAAATACGCTAAAAAAAGTGAACAGGAATTTTGAAAAACAATATTTTGCAAGCAATGATAAACATTTTTTTTTTAAAAAAAGCTGCCTCTTATCTAAATTATAGAATACAATTATTGAATAACATGTTAAAAATGTTGCAAACATGTCGAGAAAATGCGTTGAGCGATTGCAACAGGAATTATTTTCATCAAAGTCCTACATTGCATATTGAAAGCTTATAAGATAGCCTTAATGTACTCTGGTAGGTCAGCCGTGATTAAAAAATCAAGAAAAAAAAATATACAAAATAAAAACGGTAAAAAAAGTGGTTTCTTATGAAAAATGAACTTTTGAGGAGGCGGAAGCGGGATCAAGACACTCAGAAATGGGTCAGCAGGCCAGTGACCAAAACACATTTGATGAGTGTGGTCAAACCAAGAAGAACAAGAAGCGACTACTAACCTCATTGTGGTAACCAACCCACCTTAACAGAAAAAAGAACTACACAAAAAAAAAGCAATTTGGACGAGGGTCACTCCCAGGTATCTCGTATTGGGGGAAAAAAACCTTGACAACGAAACGAATTGCGGTGGAGGAGATAAAAAAAGAGGGGAAACTCCTTTAAAAAACGAATGCCAACAGGTTTCAAGTTTAAGGGTACTCTTCTTATGCTTTTCCCCCCTCCTTTTATCAGCGCACGTGTTATCAGAGGCTCACAGCCTTATTCGGACAATGGACCTTATGCACTATGCAGTTATCTCACTAACGGTATCACATGACTTAATTTAGTGATGAATGGAGAGAAATTTTGCTTGAGGAAAGGGGCCATTCAAAAAGGAAGTCCAAGAAATTCCTTCAAAAATTGACCCCCTTAGCCCCTGTCCACAAAGTATACATTTGAGGCCAGATTCGCCCCCCCCCCCATCCCCCCTAGACGTTCTCAATATTTTTTAATAGTATGGTGTTCAGAAAATGTGTTAGAACATACAAAGGCCTATCCTATATAATTTCAAGCACCCATATAACTGTCAATTCCACGACATTTTTCCAAATTGTTCCAAATTTCCTGACCTCGAAGGAAAATTCCAGCATAAAATTGGTGATTACTACAAATTTAGGCATAATTCCCGACTTTCCTAAGGTTTTAAAATTTCAAGTACATTTGGGACTGGACACGTTTCTTCTGGTGTCCATCTTTCCTTTCATTGACCTTTAAAACTCAAACATAATATCCAAAAATTGAACAATACCATCATTAGATTACGTCCATAATGACTTAACTCCTCTCTCGCCCCAACACTGCAAGACGACGATAAGTCACGTGGCATTGGCAATGATGCAATCAGCAATTTTAAACAACACACTAATTTTTATTAAACCACACGTTTATAAATCGAAGTAGCTTTGGTAAAGCTATCAGAAACGCTTTTCAGAAATTGTTTCGGATGATGGCGACTTAGTCAAGTCGTTTCTGTTATTAACATTATGGAGTTGCTGATTTAAAGAATCAGAATATCACGACTTTAACGATGATAAAATAAATCTTCCAACAAAATGCCTTGTTCGGAATTTGCACAAGGTTTCTATAGCTATAAGTATATGCGAGGGTATACTTAGTGGTTTCTGAAACTACTTATCTTTATCGCCTTTTTGACACACTTTCAGCTGTTTGGGGGTAAATGCGGACATAAACCATGTATTTTTCATAAATGAGATCAGAACTGATGAATTACGACGTGTCTATATCGCTATTTTCATGACGACAACAAAAACAACATTTGTAGCAGTAATTGATAATGGAGCGGAATATTTAGGAACCTAAGAGTATCCGGAATGGGTAACTCCAATTAGATATTTGGGTACCTTTGCGTAGGTGTTTGAATAGCCTAAACGGGCAGGAATGTAATAGGAAGTATTGCATTCCTGTATCATTTCAGCTTCCCTAAGGTTGATGATACGCCATCCATGTGAAGGTATACCAAAGTTATACTGTTACATTATGCTTTTATTGCAAATTACTTTTTTTTTTGGCAACAAACAGATGGTGGAGGGGCTAGATGGCGCTATTTTCCCAAAGCATAGAAAGCCCCGAAGAGACGTCATTATACGGTATGAATAAGCTTTTTTTCAAAAACTCGCCAGCCTTGAAAACCCGATTGAGGTTTTTAATGAAACGCAACTCACGTTTTTAACTTTCCCCAATGGAACTAAATGCCAATTCTTATACATACTACAGTATACACTAGTTGGTACACGTGGCATTTTAAGCAGCGTAGGTTTAACCACTTTTATGATGAAGAAAAAAAATTCATAATGATAAAAAAAAATGCCTGACTGAAGGGGGAGTTTTGACATTGACCAAGTGCGTTGCAATGGCGAGGCCTAAATTCGGGTTAAAAAACCAAACTCGAGTGACATCATCGACGTCAAAATACCATTTTAAGGTGGATGTAAACCCATTAGCTATACTGCGTCGAAACTTCCAAACGAACACTCAAGTTATAAATATAATGCGCGAACTTTCAGTTTTACCCAACTTTCCGAGTTTCAAGAATTCAATATTACGCATGTGAAAAAGGGACGTTCCTATAAATAGAATGCTTTTGAATGTCAAGCTCAATTTCACACTTGAAAATTAGCATTTCCACTGCATATAGTTAATAAAACCCAAGGCTGATCGGTTTGTAATCATGTTTTACCTACAATGCATTTTTATCATAAGATTGCAGTCTGGTAACCAGACGATAAAAAGTCAGTCACCAGTTGTTTTTTTTTTGTGATTTTTCACTACAACGGGAAGGAAACATTCATACACACCTTAAAAATAGCACTTTCTATGCAATGTTAGTTTCGCCATTTTCGATATTTATATAGTCTAGAACATTTACAGATGTATTTATGTTTGGATACCTTTCAATTAAGCCCACTTATAAGTATTCTTTGAACTCTGGATATTTTGGTTAGCATCTCTTAGTAAACACATTTAGTTTAATCTTGATCTTAATTACCTGAAGCTAAGCAGAAGCAGAACTATATTTGAATTTGCTCCAAAACGTATACACGCTTCATTATGTAAACATGATGCATGCAGACAGGCTAATTATTGTGGTAGCTACAGTCCTACGTAAAGTTCGAACGATTCGGCTCATAATAAGATTCATGCATTCAAATCCATCACGTCTGCAACTGAAAATCGGAAAACTCAAAATGGCGGCTTTGAAACTACCCTTTAAATCAGCCTAGATATAAAAACCCTCGTGTTTATATAGAAATACACGATAAGAAAAGTGAACCCAATAACGCAATTTATGTGTATATTTACATTAATTTCGAGTGTTTGCCCGTCTAATCCGCCCTGCCCTTTGTCCCAGTCAGCAATATTTGCTCGGCTCAAACATGCTTTTCTTTTCGATATTTTGCCCAGCGTAATTTCGGCAAAAAATAACGCCAAGATGCAATTGAATTTCAACCTAATTCACCGCAATATTCGCTGAATT
Source organism: Julus scanicus (assembly GCA_034698625.1). Taxonomy (NCBI): domain Eukaryota; kingdom Metazoa; phylum Arthropoda; class Diplopoda; order Julida; family Julidae; genus Julus; species Julus scanicus. The sequence goes on from JAQGBW010003253.1 coordinate 5,002, forward strand.
GGGCCGACCTTCGCGTTATATTAAGCGCATCGTTTGCCGTCGTAAATGTTACGTAAACACAATTAGGCCCAATGGCAAATAGGGGCACCAAGATGGCGGCGACCGTTTCGGCATTTTCTTTATGACCTTTTCAATCGCGAAAATAAATCGTTTCGCAAAGATATTTCCTCATTAAAAACACATATTTGCTTGATATTTAAACGGCTGTTAACAGAGCTTAAAAAAACCACGTCCCAAAACCTTTCGTCACACATCCGTTGCCCGATGCAGTTTCCGTTCCAAAAGGCACCACCCCGACGGTTACCTTGGAAAACGTGTGCAGTAACGAGCCAAACGGCCATGAATTTATCCACCATTAATTGATATTTTTCGGTGTAATGTAAATTCAAAAATTGGTCACAGATCCCTGCGGTATATCAGAAATCCAGACATTGATTCTAGATCTCGGGGTTTATTACCGTTTTTGGGACGGGTTACTTATCACATATAGCAGATTTTATTCAATTCGAAGAATTTCGATATCTGCATACCAGGCGTTTATTAGAAACCCAGATAGTGTCATCATTAACATCCCCAACGAGCCCGTGCGGCTTTATTTGCAATCATATTTCCAAAAGGATTTTGATTGGACTCGGGAGTTAACTCGTTATGTATACCCGGTGTTTATTAGAGATCGGAGATTTATAGGACAAGGACAGCACTGGTTAAATCCCGGTGATTATTAGAGAATCGGTGGCTGATGATTTCAGTGAGAATATGGTCCGAGTTTATTAGAAACCCGGGTGGGGGGGAGTAAAGTCATAAATCCTCTAATAAACCCCATGGTGCTTTATTTCTATAGCAGAGGCCGAGTAGCAATTCTGTGATTTATTTTAGGCCAAAGGTTTATTGTAGATAAAACGTATTGTGGACACAGCTTTTCTCTCGGAATCGGCGCTCCGATGGCAATTTTAATAACAATTAATAAAACAATAATAGACCGTCAATTTATCGTGGGTAACACATTTTAACAGTCAACTCAATTTCGAAACGAACGTCCACCCAAAGTCCTATTCAGAAAAAAAAAAAACACTCACAGAACCATACTACCATACAACGAGATAAAAATCGCATAACAGCAATTTAACCGCATCATTTCCCGTTACAAAACGTTTTTTTCATTGTTGTACAATGAAATCTAATACATTATTTATTATCCCTCCCCAGCCCACTAATTGTTTCAAAATGACCCGATTTCGTCACTCATAAATCATGGGATGTGTATCGGGGGAAAAAGAGCCTCCGATGTTCATTCAGGTGGCACTCACTCGCGTATTTCAAATACTACTAGCCCCGAATCAACGATTTGGACACGTTAAGGGGAAACTCAAAAAGGACGATCCCGAAATTCCATCAAAAATTGACTACCCCTTCCCCTATACCCCCTCTGTCCACATGGTGTACATTTTAGCTCAAATAACCGAAATTTCCTGACCTCGAAGGGAAATTCCAACATAAAAAGAACGTTTGGGATAGGAGACATTTCTTCTGGTGTCCAATTCTTGTTTCACTGACCGGACGTTTGGGATTAAACAAAAAATCCAAAATCTTAAAAATACCATTGTTAGTGGACGTCCAAAATGACTTCCCCCCTCCCTGCCCCCTGTCCACATGCCAGCAGCCCCCATGCCCCTTTTGAGGACGTACTTTTAGAATGAACCCTATTCCATATTCAGTAATCGAAATTAATATCAGGAAACATTAAAAACGTTTGATCACAGGTTTGTCATAGCTAAAAAATCCACTTCAACAATTTGGAATGCTCGTCTATAATAAGCCTTTCGTAGTTCTTAAAATTCTAAATAACCCCGTTTATTTTAGAAAAATAAGGTGTGAACAAATCAATTTTTGATCTTACGATAATAGAACAATAATACAAATAATCAAATTAAACAATGTGCTTATCTAAACATTAAATAACAAGATTAATAGCATTTCACATTAAAAATCTACGATTTTGTTAGTTTTTAATCAGGTTGTTCAACCTATTGATGCCAGTTGCAACGGTTTGAATACAAAAATTCTATTTTTCCATAATTCTATTTACGACTCGTCTGGCTTAGATAACAATAAAACAGGTCCATAACCATGAGATTGTTAATGAAAAACTCAATTTTTCTGCTATTATAACATTATAACGCCCTCAAACGTTCGGTGCAAAACTTGTCCCATTTTACATGTATATTTTTTATTTGAAAAAAAAACCCTTATCCATTGTAACACGCTGGACAGCGAGATTTTGATGTTTAACCCCCCCCCACACACACACACACATCAGCAATTATAATTCCAAACATTTTAAAACTAGATCTAGGTTCAGCTCGTCCGTAAATTATGGAGAAATGAGGCAAAAAAATGGCCGAGAAAATCCGACTGACCCACAGACATTGGAGGAAGTGGGTCAATGTGATCGCGGCCGAGTGAGTCCGGCAGAGGTCACTCACACCACGACGACTGTAATTATGTAAAGAGGAGAAATTTCGCATGCGGAGCATCGAAAATAGGTTGGGAGAAGAAAAACAATACGTTATTAAAATAATCTAGATGGCATGGTCCAAAAAACATTACTGGTAACAATGAGGGCTGGCGAAAGAGGTCGCCACTGGGCGTTCTTTAAAAAAAAATAGTTCTAAAAGAATGCCAATGACGAAGACTATACTGTCAGTGTTGTCTTGGAATTGAAAGGGCCTGATCTTGATGACCGAGTGTATGGTTTTGTTTTTAACAATGGATCTTATGAAAAATCACATCACGTGACTTATTATTGCGGAGATCGAAACTTGCATGAAATACATACAGTGGCTCAAAGTGAAAACCATACACATGCGTTCGACAGCTGTGTATGCAGCTAATTATCTTAATTTAACGAAGAAAAATAACTTGGAATTAAATGATGATGTACTGTGTATTTACTTACATTTCAAGCAACAAATTAAAATTATCATTAAACATAACTGATGAAAACAACAATAAATATTTAAACAAATCCATGTCAAAGTGAAAACCATACAGCAAATGATATGTTGTAGAAATATTTGGAATAATTTGCATAGAGAAATTACTATAAATAAGTTTGTGTCTTGTAATCTTGCCATTCTATTAATTCATCACGGAAAAGGTGTTCTATTTTTGAAATGGGAGCCCATTCAACGTTGAAAGAACAAGAATTGATTGTTAGCCATCATGAAAATGGAAAATCCATCAGGATGACCGCTGAAAGATCATTATTTAATTCCAAGTTATTTTACTTCGTTAAATTAAGATAATTAGCTGCATACACAGCTGTGGAATGCATGTGTATGGTTTTCACTTTGAGCCACTGTATATATCTTCAAATAGGTGGCTTATAGTCATAGGGGCAATTCAAAAAAGACGTTCCCGAAAACGCCTGGAAATCTAGCAAAGCCACGCAAGTGACGCAACCAATGAACTTTAGACACAGGGTTAGGTTATAGGTCTGAAGAAGTCAGCAGTTGAAGGATATTTCTGTGATTTTCCTTTTATCTCTCCACGTCCACGAAAGTGTCAAAGAGTAGTCATTTTTTTTCCTTCTTACGATATTGTCACATTTTATGGGAAAAGGATACGGTTCAAACCTCATTTCGACGACGTTTTGTGACAGCATCGGACATCTAGCGGTCAACATAAAGAAATTTAATCGCGTTTTGAAACATTAGACGCTATTTCAGCACGCGGATCGTTATGTGTCTGGACTAGTATGATTGATGTCTGGCCAATGTTTAAATTAACAGAAACGAAAGAGCCAAGATGGCTGCCAAGGTTGCGCAGAAGTCAACGGGGTTGAGGGCGCCCCTGAACCAATTTCGGGTCACAGACCCACATCCGAGTGTTCGTGGCAATTATATAAAATAACAAAAAAAACGTACTAGAGACGTAATAATCATATAAATTAATAATAAAATGCAATACCGTGCGAGGTCGAATTAAGAGCTGATAAGGCCTACATTGCACCAGCAAAACTAAGCTGAGATTAACGGCCTCAAGAGCACAAGTCGCAAGGTTAATAGGCGTTAATCACGAGACTACAATTTATCCATAATTTCCATTAAAAACCACCCTTGTACACGGGCCCAAATCTAGGGCTAGAGAATACAAATTAAAACAGTTGAACTGAGTAGAATTAGCTAATTCTGAGTTTCTTTCCTCCGAACTTTGAAGCGCTTTTGCGAAATTCTAACATTAAGTTAATTATCCATTAAGTATATCCGTCGAAATCAACGTTTCCGGCTGGGGTTACCAGCCTAACACGTGATGGTACATGTTCAAAATCTAGCTACCTTAAGGGAGGGGGTCTCTCCTAATCAAATTAGTGAGAAAACCAAATTCGGAAAAATAAGGGGACAGAAAAATTCGTAAACTAGAGTGTTTGGGAAATGTTGTGACCTATACAGTGCTGTACGATTGTGAAAAAGGGGGGCAAAACTTTTTCCAATGACAGTTCAATATTGTTAATACCATACAGTCAGCACAAAAATGACATACTATGGTAGGGGTGCAAAACTACTCATTATACACAGATAAAGACATTACAAAAAACAAAATTTTGCTGATGAATTACAAAGTCGACCTGCCTGGATCATGCGAAGAAAAAACTACCAATCAGACCCAATCAATACTTTTAATTTTTTTCCGATCTTCACCATATATGAAAATCCAAGAAGACGGTCTTAGAGATTCCCTTTAATATGAAAAAGGGCTAAAAGCACGAACAAGCGAGGGAGAAAAATGCAGTTACTAACCCAGTTGTGGTTAAAGCTACGTAATGAAAGCTCGCGATACCCCGAGAGAGCCCCTTTTTTAATTAAATCTCGATTAGCATCCCGACCAATCGTAAAATGTCAATTAGTATGGCGCAACTATAAACGAGGGTGAACGACACTGATGTGATCCTCAGATTAAGATCAAACACCTTTTTTCGTTTAATAATGAGCAATAATTGCCTCGTAGAAAGCTACAAAAATAACAGCGCCAACGCCGTTCAAATTGAGAGCCTCTCTAGACAATAGAATTTCAAAATGTTGCGAAAGTACAATAAATAGTTGAATTTCTTAGCACCGACTAAATATCCTCGTTGTCAAGGATGAAAAATGCAGCGCGTCATCATGACGCGTTAGTAAAAATCAACGAAACTAAATAGCCATTTCAACAGTTTACCCTTTTCAAAAAAGCCAGCGCCATCTACGGTACATATTATGCAACAACATATCACAAAACTCAATTTGAAAACCCTTGGTGTACCCTTGCAACAATAAAACTTCAAATATAGCTTCTGAACAAGCTTTGAGAAACGTTTACATTTCACGATGTGTAACTAAATATATGAATGAAATGTGCTTACATGCATCATACCCATAATTTTATAAAGTGTGATCATTTCAATATTTAGTTTTCGTTTTATTACTTGCTTTTTAAACAAACTTGGAAATGTAAACGATTGCTTATAGGCCATACTATTCCAAGGACATTCCAGCCTTCTATAACCAGCCAACTACTGAAAGGTACCTAATGTTACCTACTTTTGGGAAAAAACAATATTCTGCAAGGTTAGTTAATTGTCCTATTCATAATTTGGCACGAGGAGGCGCCACAAGCCTTACGTAATGCGCCAATGGAGAACAACTCGCACAAACTGAAAATGCGCCAGCCACGAATTTTCGGCCGAATTTTTTCGTTGAAAAACGCATACTAGTGCCTCTGAATTGCAGATAAAAAGCAAATAAACACAAGTAAGGATCTTGACACGTACCCCCGGAGATTCTCGAAGGGGTTTCTGAACGGTAACCGAGCAAGAAGGGCGAAGAGGAGCCAAAACAGCGCAGTAAAAACCCGTTAAAAATGGCTGTAAAATAAACCCGAGGGGGGAGCCGAGAGACGATTCCAGCATTTTTATGGAAATGCGAGAAGTAAGCCAGGCGACCAAATTGCTATTTCAAGGACTTGCTGAATACAAACACCGATTGCCATACCTTAGTGTTGCCAAAGAAGAAGAAAAAAATAGGAGCTGGCTGGGAAGGAAGGTCAAAGTTCGACATTCGTAAACCAAACGTGTTTACAGCACGCTGCTGCTAAAATCAGATTAGTTTCAAGAGACCGCAGCGCCATCTGTGATGCTTCACGAACAACAGAGCGTTTTTACAGAAAAAGCTTATAAGATAGTGCAGGGGGACAAGGAAGGGCCTACCCATTGGCAAATTGGCCTCCCATCTCAAAGCTACAATTCAGTTCAGGCACCTGAAACCTCGTTGGTTCGTTTCATTAACATCTCATCACAACTGATTTCAAATCTCTAGCGCCATCTATGATGCGGTCTGTGTAACTGAGAAGACGACTGAACAGAACAACATTTGACTTCAATTGTATATTTTCATACTTGATTATGGAATTAATATATATATTTTTTTAAGAAAAGGATAAATGTAACCTCCAGAGAGACCAAGGACATACATGAGGGAAATACGTTATGGAAAAACAACCCTTGACAGCTATAGCATGACTCAACTTACATCACGAATTTTTAAAACTGACATGCCATCTGCACCTTTTTTCTGAAAAAAAAAAACATCTATGTAAATTAGAAACAACAGTCAAAACAGAAAACTCAAAATATGTACGTTTTAGAAATTTGCTAAACAAATGGGTAAAAAAAAAAAAAAAAAAAAAGAAAAACTACCCAGTAAAACGAAATCTCTACAAATGTGGCCTAAATATAAACGTTCTAGTTTTACAGGATGCTAGATTTAAAATAAATCATTAGAATGGTCAGTCTGAAGAATTCCCAATATGCTTTCACCCAGTTCTTACATTTTCCCCATTGTAACAGGAAAAAAAATTCTAGAAGTGTTAAGTTTGAGGAATGCCCTGTTCTTAAATTGTCCTAGCTCTCGTGTCTGTACAATATTCCTCGAAATTGGGCTTAAAACAGTGGTAGGAACTGTTTATGTCTGAAGTGAAGCCCATGAAGCATGACGGTCCCTACTACAGGTGCCATAACCTGGTACACGAGCATACTTGCAAAGTGACTCACTTAACGGGCACTTTCAAAATGTGGGCGTTACGTTTGAAAAGAAGTAACAACATCTATGTATGTACATGTATTTTAATGGTGCCAAAACAATCTTGCGCGTGAACCATGACAGAAGACAACATCTGCTCACATTTTTGTGCACAAAACTTCGGCATCACATATAATAAAAAACCGAAACCAAGCGGTCCCAGAAAGGGTTTTTGGCTCAATTCTCCCCAACCGTTTATAACCTGTACCCTATTCGGTAGCATTTTCTGTCAAACATCCAAATACAAGGGCTTCCAGTGCAAAAATACTCTCCGGAGGTCATCAATCCAATGGGGATTGTTATAGAAATGGGTGGGCCAGGATAGGGGGCCCCTTGTCTGTCCCCAACTCGCTATAATGGGAACAACTGGCAGCTAGCTCCCAAGGCCAAAGTTACTGGAACTTCAGCGGTTGGCTGGCAGAGACCAATGACAGGAGAAACGCATCAATTATAGGCATGTCATTAATAAATGCGTTGTTATTAATAAAGGTGGGAGACAGGCGCGGGGGCTGACCACGGATGTTGCTACGATGAATATGTTAACTCCAATATAATTAAGTTGCCCTTCCCCAAATGGAAGAGGCCCCGGTGAAGAGCTCCCCAGGCAGGCGATCACGACTAAGGTCGCCCCCTGGTGGCGATGGAAAAAATAGCTCATTTAGTTAGGCACAGCAAAAAGTTTACATTTCAAGTTTAAACTTATTTTGTGTACATGTCACCAGGCAAGTTACACGATTCAAGCTGTCCAAGAAATGCTGAAGAATCAGACCTCCGTGGCAACTCGTGCACAAGACGTTTATGAACCAAGATGGTGACCAAGGATACGCAAAGACAAGCTAAAATAATCATCATAATAAACTGAAGCTCGAACTGTAAATTGACTGAATAAAAAATATCAATATTTTCACAGCTTTGCAGTAGTGTTAATTTTGACTGTTGTTATTCACCTAAATAACTAGTGAAATATATGACCAAGGAGGTCGGAATGAGGGATTTAAGAAGCAAAAAATCAAAAAATTTAATTTAGCATGGTCAGGGACAATTTTTCTAAAGGAATCGTCCTCGACATTCGCCTGGCAACAAACGACATTGATGAAGCCGGATAACCGTACTCTCCTATCAATGCACGCAACATTGGTTCAAAAGGGCCATGTGGACCACCATGGCAACCACCAGCGAACGTTCACCCCTTTTTTAAAATTCCAGTTCGATTAATGCAGTGGTGGTGACGGACGAAAGAGTTGGTAACTTTCCAAACACGAAGTCGTACGATTCCGGCCGAACGAACCCAGCAGACTAAAATCCCTCTAGAGAGAGGAAAAAACCGACAAGGATTGTTAATGAAACCAAAAGTGCTTCGAAGTAAAAAAAAAAAAACATTCATCCGAGGCGTGATCGGGTCATATTGCCGAATCATAAATATTTAATAGCAACTTGATAGACAAGACTCAACACGTGCTAAACGAGTGCCAAGACAGCGCCAGTTCGTTTTACAGCTTCGATCATGACTAAGTCCTGTATTAAAATTTGGCAACTAATTAGCCATTAAATTGATACTTACAACGTTAGTTTCTAGATAAGGATTGATATTGAAGTATGGCAGCCAAGTGCGATCTTGAAAACATGCTAGACTAAAACCATGCCCAAGAGAAGTTTTGATCCGATGAAAGGGAGGAATGTTTTTTTTTTTTTTTTTTTTTTTTTTTTTTTAATTGGACGAGCAAGCCAGCATCTGCAGTCTTTGCGAAAAACAAAATCCATTATTCTAATTTATTCATAAGTTTATAATTATCATTCGTTGCCAAGTTTGAAGTACAGACTTAATTGGCTCATTACTAATGGTTCAACGATTCATCTCTGGGATTTCCCCACGCAAAAACACCATAAGGACACCACCTGAAATTTGCTGGAAAAGGTCAACGTTGCAAAATTATCGATAAAATAACGCATTCTGTACAACTGATCTCATCGTGAAATCTAAAGTCGTCTACGGTGTAGGCGAACTGAAACTCGTTCAAGTATCAAGTGGCAAACATGAATGAGACTAGCTTCAATTTCAAATCGCAACTAAGATCAAACACGGTGTCCATGCTAATGGCATGGGTCAGTATGGGGATTTTCCGCCTTAACCATGCATGAGGAAATATCCTACAGTTGCAAAAGGCGTCAGAAATAAAAGTTCTGATAACGAAACAGAAATCCAAACCCGAACTTGGACATACAAATTAAAGTAATCTAATGCTGACCCAAAGGTCCCACCCTACAGCTTAGGAAATTTATTCTGTGTTCAGCACTTAAAACTAAAGTACTAAACTGTTATCTTGCTTTACCAGCGCTACCAACAGTATTTCAATCAACTCCTTGAGACGATGAAAGCAAAAGTTGTGACGGCAATTCTGTAGACATTCAAGATACGATTTTACATTTCAGATCTTGGTCCATAATTTGATAGATTTAGCTGTGCATTGAGCTAATCAAAGCACTAAAATATACGTTTTGAATATTAGCAGTTGTACGCATTCGTACCTCAATGCACTTAGACAAACTAGAATCAGGGGTCTTATAAGGCAATTACTAAAGTGTGTCATTAAGTGAAGCGCAACAATCGATACTCTGCAAAGATCTCATTTGAGCAGATTACCGCATGTAAGATGAGGTGCCATACTTTATAAGAAAACTTAACGCCAGAACATTGGCCCAATCGGGTTGCATGATCCGTGACTTCTCATTGGCTCATTTTGGAGCCCTTCCTTGGAAAATCGTCCCGGTTCTAATCTTCCCTGCCGTCAAAAAACGCCCGGGATATTTATTACGAAACAATTATGTCTACTTTTAAATTTGACAGTGAATCGATGTTAAGCACTTGTGTTAAGTTAAAAGGTTTAGCATTCTCGAAATCTCTTTAATCTTGTTCGCTGTGTGGATGTAACCATATTGGACAAACAGCTGGATGAGCATTGTTATAAATATAAATTTTACGTAGAACTTGAAAAAAAAAACTTTTGGCACTGAAACATGACATGTAATTTATTGCACCTTGCCATAAAATGACATCAAATAATAGTTTTCTGAGGGTCATATACCTAATTAGGAACTTTCCTTTTCGTAAGCATGTAAGGGGTCGCTTAAGGAAAACAAGAAGCGTTCCACCCTTACATTTAAGCGATAAGGATAAAAAAAAATTTTAGTACGATATTACGCAGTAGGCTACGAGGTCACCTTGGCAGCCATTTTGACATGTAAGGGTGGAGCGCTTTAATTTTCCTCCTGTGGTTCGCATATGCATCCACCAGGGGAATCTGATCAGATTAAAGCCACCATAAGGTACTTTGCAGCTGCCTTTAACAGGAAGCCCTTCAAACCTCATTATTTATTACAAAACTGCAATCGTTCTTATCGCTGGTACCGTCAGGTGACTTAACGCGCAAAACGATTACCAGAATCATATGACAAGCCCGCCAAGGTCTGGCAACAACAAACAGCTCCATGGCCAATAAACTTTCCAGAGTCAAACAAATTCTATTTTGAGCCCAACTGAACAGGTGGCGCCTCCCGCCATCGGGGTTTGCAACTACCCAAATCCGAGACAAAACATTACAACTCGGGCGAGTTTATAATCGCAATGGCTTCAACAAACTTTGGCATTTGTGGAAATAAAAACGCACCATTACAAATTATAACGGTAAATCCAAGCATTTCTAACAGGTTTTCGGCAACCTATTTTCCCAGTTACCCGATAAGCAAGGGAAAATGAAACCTTCCTTTGGCCCCATTCGAGAATGGGAAAACGCGGTCACTGAACCTAGCTTATTCAGCGTGAAAATACCAGCGGAAGGAAAGCGACAACGAGCTAAGCAAGATCGCATTCGGTCCTACCTTTGTTCTGAGTAACCTTTGCTTCAAAATCCCCACAAAATTAACTCGGTGAAACGGACGTTTTCCAGAAAAACCGGGTTGAAAACTCGAGCCCGAACAACGAAGAAAAGTGCATCCACCTTCGCTCGCAACATGGCGGTCGCTGTCTCAGACCTCGTGCAATGATTGGTCCATCAGCCGAAGACGTCACGGTACAGGCGCGCCTTCAACCAATCAACGAAAGGCGCCACGTTTGAAAACGAGGCTCGCTCATAATTTTTCGGTGGAAATTAACATTCCAATGAAAATGTAATCAATGAAAATTAATTAATTAATTAATTAATACAAATAGTTTGATACATGTTTTGAATATTTCACTGGTAGTGTATTCACTTTTTGTCCTTACTTTGGGGAGCTTATCCCCCTGAAACATATGACATTTTGTGTTGACTATGAGGAAATAAACTGAATTGAATCGGAGCACTTCTACCGTAGTTGGATATATTTATAAATTACACTTGGCGAGGAAGAAAATCCTACCATAAACATTAGTCATAATTTTGACGTCATTTAATGTTAAATTTAAATTCAAATCGACGTTGCAGGCGATTGACATTATGCAGTTAAAATTACAACACCTGAACCATTTTTACTTATTGGTTTTTAAGTTCTTAGAAGGTCATTTCTAAATGGGTCATTTAAATAAGAAAACCAAATTTATTTTCATTCTTAATTAGGTCCAAATGCTCGATCATTGCATAAATTAAAACCAGGGTATATTCGATTTCAATTCAATTTTACTACCCTAAAGGCCGCCTTACACGGTCAATATTATTGAAGCAATATCGATATTGATCAATATATTGAACGTGTAAGGAGTAC
>JAQGBW010003254.1:0-16849 GCA_034698625.1 Julus scanicus
TTTTGAATTATTTACTCCTAAGATGTCATTTCCAGGAATCCCCTAAAAATATTTACGTGAATTTATTCCCTGATAGAAAATTAATCAATCATAAATGTGCATATATTGGTGGAAAATGGTTGTAGAAATTCACAATATGCTAAATGTTTGGTAAACTTTCATAGAACTTTTAAAGGCAATTTTGGAAAACTACAGCTTTGAACAACGGTTTCAGTTACCAATTGAGATTTTAGATTCATAGAAAATGATAGTTGTTTTTGTTTAATAAGCCTCAATTTGTTACCATATACATTCCAAATGGGTTATGCATATCTATCGTTGTAGGTCCCTTTAAAAATCCCCAGGTATCGAGTGGCTCGAGTCCCACTTAGTTACTGTAGTTTTTACATTGTATGCTACCAGTAATTATACAATAACACAGTTATGTTTTGCACAACCTCAAATATACGTACAATATTTACATATACAAAGAAAAACTTCTACTAGCAATATGTACAGTTTAAAACATGTTGGGTCCGGAGGTTAATTAGTAATTTTTTTTTTACACTTGAGACCCCGTAGTGTATATTGCGAGCGTATATATGGTAAAATTTACACAAAAGATAAATGAAAATAGACCTCAATACAAATCTTCACGCGCATTTCATTATTGACTGCTGGCATGTTTAGTTCACTATGAAAATTTAGTAGTAAAGCAAGAGTCATCTACAAAAAAATGAAAGTTCGTTTACAGAAATTGGTTAAAGATATGGTTGTATATATGCAACTCTATTCGCGATATTCTGTGCTTATTTAATAATAAAGCATTCTAAAATTTTAAAACAGTTCCACAAATTTCGTTGTTTCAACTTGTTTGGCTGCTTGAGGATTCCTTGATATGTATTGTAATAGCAGATTTTAAGTTCTTTTGTTATAATTCAAATAATGTTTTCAACTATATGATTTTAACGTAATTTTGACTTTTTCATCTCGTGTAAGATCATATGTTCTTTTTCTTATACAACACGAACATTTAATTTTAAGCGCGTTTAAACTCATCCTAAATTATTGCTTTATTAAAAATCAACCAGACAATCTAAATTATTAAAATCATTTTTTTTTTTAAATATCAACACATACATGTATAGATAATTTTTGAAGGCAAACTTTTAAATTAAGGCAAAGGGTAAACATTTAATCAAATTATTGGTTATACCTGTTTTTGCATCATCAGCAAAATTTCAGTAATCTTTAAATCTAAAAAAAGTTTACGTTTAGCATTTTATTTATATAGCACAATCAAACATACTCTCAATATGGATTAAATTCACCCCAAAACAAGTTGTTTATATAATAATTATAACTTGCAACGTAGTAATAATTATTAGTGATATATACAGTTATATACTTTAAAATTCATTAATGATATCGATAGGTTTTGCTAAACATAGTTTCAACATACATTCATTCTATTTAATATAACTAGATCAATTACAATTCTGAGATTTGACATCGTCGAACCGCACACAACATGTTAGTAAACATTTAACTTTTAAATGGAGATAAGTATTTTTTTCAAACAATTATGAATCAAAAATCGTTACACCAATGCAATAAAATTCTCCATTGTACTAATGTCCAGAAAAATAAAACACGAAACACTCAGAATATAGTTAATCTTTGGAATTCTCCCATCAAGAGTTTACATTTTTGTTCATATCATATACTAAGATTAATTTTGATGATAGCTCTGCTTACATCACTCATGAAAGTAACTTGTCATATAATGCAAGGCAAATAATTCTTTGATATAAACTTATTTGGATATACCCATGCAATATTTTTCGGATATTCGTGAATCAACAATTATGTTTATACAATCAACAAGTTCATGAGGCTTGACGAGAGTACATTGAAAACGAAAAACCCTTTTCAATGGACCCTCGTAATTTATTTTAATAAGACCTAGATGTGTTAAACGTGAAATTCTGAACCGAACTTGTTAACACAATATACGATTAAATACTGGTATCTAATTTTCTCTGAAATATTTGACGTACACATCTTCAATATTGGTTTTTTTGTCCAACTGTAAATGTGTAATCTATTGCAGATTTTATTATGCTTTACCAAGTCATGTAGTCATTTTATGAAATGAGTTGTGTGGAGGTGGGTATTTAGGAAAACTGCAAATTGGATTATTCTCTGTTAATTCCCTGAACTGTCTTCATTAGCTCTATTTATAGTCCGTAATACCGTATATTGTCAGATTGCCAAAATTCTACTCAAATTCTGTTGCAGTGGGATTTAAAACAGTTTTTGCTTGCCATGTTATAAATGTATCCTTCACATTTGCAGAAATCATTGATGTTAGCGCCGTCACACCATTTCCATTTTGTTGAAAATTGCATCATTAGCTCATCTCATTTTTCTCGGTATTATGTTGCTACATTATTTTCCAAAACTCCATTGCACGAAATATTCATTTTCACAAGAATTATGCACAAGAAAACTCTTCGTACCTTCACATACACATTCATACTCTTACATTTCACATCACATTTATAAGATACGAAGTTACATATAGTTATTTTCTCTAATAATTTTGCATATATTACATACGAGATCGTACTAATACTGTTTCTATATATACCAAATCTCGCAGTATTTTAATACTGGAGTTGGTTATATAAGTTTACAATATTTGACTAAGTCTACGTGTATTTTACAGGGCGGATGGTGAAGGGCAAGCGTGATTTTATGTGGTGGTTTCTGTATATAAATTTCATAAATATTACACGTCTCTGGAATTTTTGCGCGTCTATTGTTTTCACAATTTTTCATGCGCAAATGATTATCATCCGACTAAACTTGTTAGTCGAACACATACATATAGTTAAATATATACAGCTGAACAACACTTGGAAAATTACTTAACATGGACATGTTTAGAAAACTACAAAATTTACCACTGCATGAGTTCGTCTAGAAAATAAATGTTGTCTAATTTTGGAAGGTGTTTAGCTCAATTAATAAATGAGGTTGACATGAATGTTTGCATGCTTTTCAATATCAGATGGTCAAAGTAAAACATAATTAGTTAATCACAATTATTGAGTATACAATTTGTGTACATGCAAGAAATGGTATTTGCCAGCTTTCAAAACTGTTTGACACTGAATTGAATATAGATTTTCCAATAGTTTATGCTTACATAACATCAAATTGAGATATGCATAATTGTTATTAATATAATTTGTTGCTTTTAATGTTAACAAAATTTAAAATTACGAGCAAAATAATGGCTTTCTTCAGACTGATGTTCGGATGAGACTTTAAGAATTCAATTTCCAGTTTTTGTTTCTCAAAAATATAAATAGGCTATTAAATAATGTAGCGAAAATTGATTTTTTGCCTAGCATCGTATACATTATCGATTAAACATTATGGACATGTAACACTTTCTGGTATGAATTCCAAAATAAATTTCAGACATAATTGAAGTGGTTTTAATGTATTTACGATTTGGTCAAGGCGCAGGATTTTGAGTTTTTTCCCAAATTATCGATTGTTGAAATATCGAAATTCGGAAATTATAAAAACAAACTTATTAAAATTTATTAAAATCACGCCAGTTAATGTCTAATTTTTTTACAACGAGAATAATATGACCGATTTCATCACCTAATGTCCAATTTAAAAAATAAAAGAATATTCACATTTCAAAAAGCCAGAAAGACCAGAAGATGAAAAATTAGATGCACATTTTTTCTCGGAGTAATTGAGCAAATGAACACCTGTCTGCAAGAGCTACGTCTACTTTTGTTTGGTTTTGTTATAAGGAACTTTACCTACTTTTTAAGAATTCAACAACATGGTTTAAATCAATATTAAATCACAGGGATTAGATAAGTTTATACGATTAACAATTTTAATATATTCCCTAATAATTTAACGTGATTATTTTGTTGAATCTTAATTATTTTTTGAATAAATGTAATTATTAAATAATACAAATAAAAATTGCTTAAGGGTTCAGTACAAGTTATAATCATAACTTCTAGAAAACTTACAATGCATTAATAAGGCCATTTTACATACTTTACATGGGTTGTGGTAGGTGTTGGCACTGGGATGGTTATAAAGGAATTTAAAATACGGAATGCAGATATTTGCATGCATTTCTCGTATTTTATTATACTATTTGTTTAAAGATGCTGTTATTACTCACCTTAAACATGCATGCGAAATACTTGCATTCTCTTTTATAAGTGAAATCCTAAATGTGTGAAATCACAACTGGCACATTACACACGAAAACAACATTGGGATAGTATGTTGGCATAGACAGTTTGATAAAATGAAAAGTGCCAAAATTAAGCATAACTTAAGCTGCTAATTGCAAAGGATTTTACGTTTATCTTATTTGGTGGCGTCTAAATAATCCGAAGCTTGAAATTGTTTTCCAAAAAAAATATGAACAATCAAGCTGTCAGATTCGTGCTAAACGTGTAGTTTTATCAAAAGAAAGTGTTCCTAAACAAATACACAAATTTCATAATGTACAAACTGCCCATGCTAACGTTTCTTAGGATGTTAGATATGCTTAATTGTATATGTGTATTATTTTGTTATGACCTGTCTATTGCATTGACAGTGATGATTATGAACGAAGATACAGCAGCACAATTGAAGAATCCTATTATTCTAAAATTCTGTCTGTTGGGTTCTTTTCGCTCTTTGACTTAAGGTCATCTTATTTCTCCTGGTTGTCATCCTCTTCCTACCGTCCAAGAAGTCATCATCGTCCTCATCATCGTCGTCTTCACTCCCAAGATTCAGGGCCGGATTCACTTGACCATTCAGCTCTCCAGTCTGGTAATTTTTCATCCCGCCAATGACATTCAGATTGGTCATTTCGCCGTTTTCAATTGCCTCGTGCACTGGTTCCTTCACCTTAATGACATCTTCGGGAATGTTGACAATGCAACGGAATATATCGAAGTTAGGCGGCAGTTTGCCGTTCTCGAAAATATATTTGGTGAACATAGAAACGGAAAGTAGGGTGCCCAGGCTGACCAACATGGAAAGGGTGCGGAATGGGAAAAGCTGACCGTCAACCGGATCATAGAAGGGGTAATGGACGAGTGGGGGTAAAAAGAGGAGGGGTTCACCGCCTATCAGACGTAAGAACAAGCCGATGATGTAAGCGGCTAAGGAGCCGTAGGTATTACAATGATTTTTCATGTGAACCACACCCAAAAGTTGGGGGAACAAGATGACGTAAACCAGGTCAGCGCACAAATACCATAAACCGTAAATGGTGGGAATTGTAAGGGCCATCACTGTGGATAGAGCGCCGACCACGAATATGGACAACCGCATTACCCAAATGATCTCCATCTCGGAGGCCTGGAAAAGCAAATTCCAAACTTAGTCCCCGAAAGAAATTTTTCGTAGACTTTTAGGAAGTTTACTGAAGTTTTTTTAAACTGTCGATGTTAATGCTAATTAAGCGTCACGGGATATTAATAACTAAATCGCATTTTTGGAAATCAAAATTGATAATGTTAATGATGATTTCAGTAAACTTTGAAATTTTTGGAAATGGGATATTTAGCATCATAAAAAGACGAAGTAGAAGTGAACGTTGGCAGTGATGCAAAATCTCCAATTGTAGACATTTTACTTCCTTCGTCCCCCCCCCCTTCCATTTTCATCCCCCCAAAAAAAAAATTAAAAAAAATCTCATAATGTCAGATTAATACCGCGTTTCAGTGCCTAAGTTTTTAACGTTAAATTCTACATGTGCTTCAGATTTAATTACAAGTACATTAGTTAATAAGATTGATCAATGATATTTCTAGAATTCCACACCATGTAATTAACCGCCTGTGGCGCTGTTCTACATATGGATGCAGCCTGATTGGCCGATGAGCTCGATGAGGATTGTTCATAATGTAAATTGTATTTACAACTTAGGCTCTGGACCGCGGTATAATAAATTTTACTGTGACAATCAGTTATTAAAATTGAGAAAAAATTTACCCTTTGGCGGAAGATGAGCTTGTAAATATTTCGGGCGAACATGGAACTGGCTCCCAAAACGGACGAATCGGCCGAGGACATGACAGCGGCCGAAACTGCCCCAAGTCCGAAGAAGGAAACGGCTTGTGGGGTCAAGTATTGCAAGACCATGGGCAGGATTTGCTTTTCATCTGCTTCAGTCACGTCTTTGCCGTATTCCGTTTCATTCCAGTCTGGAAAAGTAAAATAAAGTTAATGAACCTCGTCTTTGCGTAAAACCCTACTAATCCGGCTATTTGATAATTACTTGTGGCCTTAGCAACTGCGCCGATAAGAACGGGTGGAATGGCCATCACTACGCAACCGAAGGCAGCAACGTAAGACAATAGTTGAGCTCTTGATGCGGATTTGGACGACAGAACTCTTTGGAAATATACCTGAAACGGGTAAGTGACCAATTAAGTTTAGTTAAGTAGTCTAAGGAGTACAGTTAGTTTTCCTATAACGCGTGTTTGTATTGTGCAAAGTTGCTGTGGGAACTTGCACATGTATTTCTCCAACCAAATAATTCAAGCTAAGCAGTTTTATAGAATCTTAAAAATACCCTCTTTTTCAAATTTGTGAACTCCCGTGTTTTAAACACTAAAAGCGTGGAGGTAAGTATGATAATGGCTCCCAAATTTGGAGTTATTTTCCAATGAGTATAGGTAAGGGATAATCTTTTGCTTCAATTTAAAACAGCTTGAAATTATTAATTACCATTCGTTTTTCCTGCTGCAAGTAACTGGATGTCCAGTTTTATTTAAAAATTGTTTTAAATTTTTTTCACTTTAATTGCAGGAAATAATTGTTTCTACTATGTATTTACTTCATGTATGATAAATTTGTAACTTTTTACAATTAGGACATAAAAATTAACAGCTAAAACGTTGTGCAACTAATAAGAAAACATGCATTGGAAGTCTTGCTAGATAATAATATTCGAACAAAAAAATTTGAGAAATAGAAACCATCAGATTAGAGTTTTAGATTGAGGACAGGCTGGACATGTAAAGTTGAAAACAGTATGACGTCCTAAATTGTGACATGTTTAATTCGTATTGCCTTTCTATTAGCTTTCCCTAGTGCATTAAGTATGAAACTATATAGCATTGAACACTACAGTATTTTCCCTTTAATTTGTTGTTGGAACGCATGTAGTATATCGCATTATAGAAAAACTGAATGCATGCATGAAAAAAGTTGACTACCATACCTGCCAAGGAATCCCTCCGAATATAAGCAAAAGAGCACAGTCTATGTAAAGCCCGAGATATTTTCCTTCCAAATTCCCTATCCAGTCGATGTTTGTTGGACTGATGGACGAAGTAGCCGGATGAGACATTGCGAAGGGAATGCAAAGCCACTAGAATTAACCAAGCCAAACATATCTCAAAATTCTGGCACGTACATTACAAGTCCATTTTTGTGTGGTAAAATATCTATTATTACGATAAATGCACTTACTAAGCCAATGAAAATGCAAATTAGTTGAATGACGTCTGTGTATGCTACTGCATATAATCCACCGAATAGGGTGTAAAAAATAGCGATGAGGGCCGACACAATAACAGCAGTAAAACTGTCGATGTTCAAAATGACACTCAAAGTAGCCCCTAATAAGAAAATAAATAAAAAATAATGATATGTGTAGCTTAAATCTGAACGGCAATTGCAATGTGGGATCATTATTGCACTTAATAAATAAATGGTTGATACACTAATAATTACGTTGAATTATTACATAAATTAATAAAAGTAATTATCAATGATTAATTGGTGAATTCCAGAATTGTTCTCTGATTAAGCATTAGTCATATATTTTATAACATAATTTGGACTAGCTGCTAATCAGGCAAAGATTAAAATTGCATTAATAAGCTAATAAGGATTTTGCGTGTAAAATTTGTAATGTACCTAAGGCTCCCAAGATGGCGGCCGACCAAAATACTTCTCCACATAAAGCGGGAATGAATAACAAGCCACCCATCCTTTCCCCGAACAAGTCTTGAAAGGGATCCAACATGGTGACATAGCCTTGTTCTCTCATTTTGTTAGCAAACAAAATGCCACCTAATGGAGAAAAACCCGATTTCATAACTCGGTTTTACTACAATATATCACATCGTTGAACTGTTATTATGTAGCCGTACTTACCGAACACCAAACTGATTGCGTAACCAAAAGGTGCTTGACACCATATTAAACCCTCAGAGAAGATTGCCTCTGCAGTCCCGTTAATATATCCCCCTCCGACCCATGTTGCTGAAATACATTTACCAAGTTAGCACATAAGTTACGATTTGTAACAATTATTGAAATTTCATATATAAATAAAAATTTTTATCTTATTGATTAAACTGATTTGGAAGTATTAAGTTTTAACTAATTTGAAATTGCACAATGATACGACAAAAGCTTAATGTGTGACAAAGAGAAACTTGAGTATAGTAAGGTGTAAAATCCTTCACCTGTCATAGTAAATATTCCCACGTATAATCCTATGTTTCTTCCTGCTAACATAACCTCTTCTTGGTCAGTGGCTCCTGTGCCCTTCTTTTTGGCTGCCCAGATGCCAACAACCAAAATCAGAAGATAGAAGATTATAATAGCTGCCAAACCCACAATGTTGATCGCCATTTTCCTTTCTGGAATTAAAACGAGTAAAATCAAATTGATTAGGTGAAATAAGTTCACGAAGTACGTTGTATGCGCTATTTTTCTGAATATTTATCTTCCGTGTGCGTGGTATTCCAGTGGGCCCATTCGTAATCGATCAATAAAATGAATCGACAAAGATGAGGTTATTTCGGAGTCCCATGTGCATTAATGATTATACCTGTGCAGACTAACGGTCTCATTATCAGAGGAACATCAGATTAATGGCCATCAATCCCATGGACGCGAATCTATTGTTATACTCACGACGCTTTAACTATAACTATAATTGCATGTAATTAGGGCGAGTTTTCAAAAGACAACATAACAATTGGTGTCTTTGTGCCTCTTATAACTAGCATCAAGTCATAAGGGGGTTGTGTGCAGAAAATGTGGTTTATTTAGATCACGTGATTGTAAAGTCAGAAATGGGTTTTATTACTTGAAATAATACAAATATGTTTAAAAAAAAATCATGTATAACTACTAATACAATTTAATAAATTTTTAAGAATATTTCTTCAGGAATCCGTAGAAGAATACAATTTATCCATGAAAGTTTATCTGAATAGCCATTATATTTCAACAAGCCTTTCGAATTACATCCAAAATGGCAAATGAATTTCTTCGGTTGGAAATATTATATAGGGTCATATATACAATATGATTATGTTCCATATATGATTTTTTAATGCATGTGTGAAAACATTTATGGTCATATATGGCGTTTTATGTCGATTTCGGGAATAAAACTTTGACTTGAATTTTTCTTAAAATTAAAATACAAAGCTTCATTTGGATATAACAAAATGAACCGGTATGAAGATTCAATGACATAGTATATGGACATACATTCGCAAATACTATGACCATTTTTGGTAAATAATGACAAATATGAGTATATTTGTGCATATGTTCATTTTCTGTAATGTCCCTATATTGTATTTCCAGTGCATGCCATGTGTCCAAAAAAAAACATTCCCTAAAAAAATAAATCAGATCTTCGTGAAAAATGATTCGATTGAAATGAATTTTTGAAGTTATATACCTTAATTAATAGACATTCAAATTTACCGCACATAGGTGGCGCTGCATGTCAGCTTTATTTTTATTTCCGGTATGTCCCTCATCGAGATAATAAATCATCTGCTCAAACATAGCGTTCACAAGAAGATCGTATTGCGATAAAAAATTTGCATGAAAACAAAAAAATACCGTGAAAAAAGATTACTGAAAGAGTTTCCAGAAAAGGGATGAACTCTCGGTGGACTTCATTCACTTTTAAATTGGATAGACCAAACAGGTCCTGATTTATTTTCTTAGGGAATGTTTTTTTTTTTGTGGGATAGTCTATAATCTTTCCATCTGGTTCACACAATGTACAACTTTTCTCCCCGAAATGTTTCACGTTTAACATATTGCATATCACACAATTATCTATATTAAGCATACAATTTATGTTTGACTGATCAAATAAGACTTAAATTTACCCATTTTGAACAGTAAAACTTTTACCTGGTCAACACGTTCTACACTTTCACACAAAAAAATACGGTGTTATTTGGTTAAATACCCCGATATTGCCATGCAACAGATTTTTGTTTAACAATTATATAACATGTACCTATCTTAAACACTTCATTTATTTAATCATATTTTAAGTTGGAATAAAACTGACCGTGTTATTATTTGGATTTACAGTATTTAATTATCGTTTGCTAGTAATATGACTACTGTAGCCCCTTTAATAAAGTTGAAAAGGTTTTGTACAAATCCTCCCATTTTTTACGCAGTTGTTCAGTCGTGGGTCTAGATAAATATTTATAGAACCGGGTGGATTATAGCATGCAATGTTGTAGATCAATAACACTTATGGATTAGCACAACGTTTACTTTCGATGTATGCAGGAAAAGCACTTATATGTGTTGACCAATGGCGGAGCAGTTTCATGTTGACATCAATTTAATTACAACGCTATATTTTCCAAATTATATTGTTATAATTGGCATTATTGATTTCCTGTTAAGCGAGCAGTTTAATAAACGTCCAGGTTAATTGTTTGTTTTTATTTTATTATCAGTTTCATTTTAAAATATACTTTCCTGTTTATTTGTAAAGACCATTGTCCGCCATTGACGATCCATGTGGGTAGGCAATCACCGCCAACACGCATGCCATGATGGATTGCCCACTTTTTGGGGGTTAGCCTTAACATGTGGGGTAAGAATGAAGCCATTCACGGCGGCTTATTTTTTGTTAGTCATGCAAGAGAGATAGAGCGATTTTTTTCGCCATTTTTCTTTGGATTTATACAATAGGTAAGCGCATTATCGACGTTTGCTATTTTCACCTTCCATTGGAGAATCCCACAATGCCCTGCAAAGCGTGTCTACCTGCACGTATAGAGAGCATGTACGTCATGGCCCAAAAATAATCGATGAAATTGTTGCCAAAGTAGGATACTAGATCCTCCTTTGCAGAGGCCTATGACACATTTTTTTTTCCCCATGCAATTATTTCGTGGACGTCATATTAATTATTGGATGGGAAATTAGAATGAGGCCAACCCGTAGAGACATCAATCATCAGATAGTGGAACGAATGTTTCCATGTTCTGTAGACTACGAGGATGGTGGCCAAATGAACACAATTTCATTTGTTTTTTGTAAATCAATAACTATACGATTCTGAAAGCGTTTTCAACTTTAAACTACCTATAAAGCAAGTGTTTTTTTTATAAATTGGTTTGGGCTTTTTTAACATGATTTATTTAGTTATTTTGAACGGAAAGAACAATTTTCTGGTGTTGCATGCAGCAAACACACTTTAACATCATTGTAATGAAATTTCATCTTGAATCACCTGATGTGGAAATGCTTGTAGATTTTGTATTTTTTTTAACAATTTTGATCTGTGATACATGAAATTTGATTTGGGATAAAGCCCTAGAAATACTAATTTAGGTTATCTTGTGTAAGAATATAGCCTTGAAAGAGAAATTCCTACGCGAGGCTATTAATAAGAGCGATGATTGGGTGTTTAAATCGATCTTGTTGAGCCAATAGGATTTCTTGAAACACCCCCGCATTTTTCTTGAGGGAATTTCTCCTGTATCTTGTATTCATACGCAGCAGGCTGCGACATTTAATGGGTTCGTCAACGCCCTCTGGGTTCGCCCGAATTCACTCCCCATAACCCCCTTCCCCGTTTTGCTGCCACGTACGTTATTGCCTTTACCATTTCTCTATCCTCATCAAACCACCTTTAGTATGCAATTACCATATATGGAAAGGTTATGTATCAAGATAGCCATTAAATTCGGTCCATTGTCAATTTGCTTAGACCTCAAAATGTCGAACGTTTAGTAGGCATTAGCATCGCGTTCCAAATCCATTTTTATCTCGTAAATTTCAATTGTTTAGCCTTGCCATACCTGCATATTTAAGTAATTAAAATACGAAACCAAATTACATTTCTTTTGTTTTAGCAAATCATGTTATCATTTTCGGTGTTAAATGACAGGAATAGGATATTTCGTGATATAGGTCAGTGCCTTAGTACGACAATTAAACGGTATCGTGTTATCAATCTAGATTACCTTTATTTGCAAATGGTTTCAGTTTTCTAATTAAAGTTTTATATTTAAAGTCGCGCTTCATCAACAGACGCATATTTTTAAATACAGAATAGAAATTTAGAATTAAAAAAATATGCTTTTCGAGATCATTTTTCTGATGTTTTAAAAAATCTAAAAACTATTATTTTCATTCTGATAAATTTTACATCATGTTTTCGTAAGTAATTTGATTCATTCTAATTTGAATTATCGTTATGGATAAGCCAGGTTCGCTTTAATATTAAACAAAAAATTACAAAACATTGATGGAATAAATAATTAATATTCAATTTCGATTTTGTTCAACGTATAGAAACAATAGAGATCAATAATCATGACTTACCTGTACGCTATTTCGCTTCCAAAGTCGATATGAAAAACTTCTCTGGTCGGAAGCAGATTCCTGTGCAGATACGCAGGCAGGGATTCTTTGAAATGGCAAAGGGCTTCTTCACCTGCACTATCAACCTTCCAGAATCACTTCTTCCGATCGATTTTCAGCAGCTTGAAAAAACGCAGAAACCAAGACTGGAGAACATCGTTGTCGGTGCTTTCAGAGTGTTTTATCGGACGCTGTTTTGTGCGTTCGCACCGGCCGAAAATAAGCGATGTGCTGCTAGACACGGAGCAGTGGAGCTAGAAAACTGAGGGGTGGGAAGAACGCGGATTCAGCGTGGCATCACTGAGGTCCTCGGTGAGTAGCGTGGGCGGTAGGAGGAGGTGGAGGTCTTAACCTTTGACCCCAACTTTTCCGGCATCCTGCAAGACTTCCTAGGCATGGCGGCGGTGGACACTGGCGCTCGAGATCCGACAAATATCTCCCCAACGTAGGCTGGTCTTCTGGGAAGGTGTGTTCCGCAGTTTATAACCTAGTCCGCACATGAATTAAAGCGAAACTGGAACGGATCACAACGGATGGGGAAAGGGCACCACGGCGAGCAACATCGGTCTCACGTGTACTTCCGGTCAACACGAGAGGGGTTCTCCCGGGGCATGCTGGGAAAAAGGCGACACGTCCTCAAGGGCAATCCGACGGATCCCGTTCTTGACGTCGCAGCCGCTCGTCGATGTCTGAGGCGACGGCGACGAGGTGCAAGGTGGCTCGCTAGGCGCATTGATCTGACGGTTGTGCGCCTTTTTGCCATTGGTGTAGCCGTAAAGACGTCATAGGACCTCTGTGGGATGGTGGGCGTGTCCTTGTCTAGTATCCCCTGCTTTTCCCTGCAGCTCCGGTGATCTTCGATTCCATCCTCCGACATAGATGGATACTTCCATCTTGTTTTTTTTTTTATTCAACGTCGTTCCCATTTGCACGTCCATTACGAAAAGAAGGCATCTGAATTTACTTTCTCTAGTCTATTTTCCATTAGGATCCTTAATAGATTTACTCATCAGGTGCTATTATTACATGGCTCGGATGCTGGTATCGATTTTTTGAAAATAATTCTAGAACAAATCGACAAAGTTAGGATTGAGGAGTCATTTAGAGCAGGTGCTCAATTAATGCTGGCGTTTGGGGAGAATGTGGGGGAAGGATTTGGTTACATGCATCAAGAAATGTGTGAAAATAGAGTTATTGGAACACCTGGATGTACAGATCCGAGCGTTATTACGTTTACAGTCTATGGAGAGTTTACAATTCCCGAAACATATTGTTGTGCTGTATATATTTTAATAATATTTAGCTAGTCCCCATCGCGTCATATATATATATATATATGTATATATGTACAAAAAACATTTCACAACAGCAAGTGCAATGATACAGTTTCAAAATTTAGTTAACAAAATAATGGAAACGCTATATGGAAATTTGAGATTGTGTTCTTGTTTTCTATATTGAAATAACTGTAGCGGACCAAACTGAATTTTTTGTTTACACAAAATAGGACGTGTAATGAGCGTGTTCGATGATAATTGCATGAAATTTTTATATTAAAACTTTTATAAGTATATTCCAAGGAGGGCTGAAATTGTGTTCAAGGCAAATTGCGACCCAGCACCATGAAAGAGCTGTAGCAAGTGTTCACATTAACTTATCTAAACTTATAATCACCTTAATTCTGCCCAGCAAATTTTATTACCGAGAATGGTTATTGCTTCACTGAGAATTTCTACCAAATTTTAGGCTTTACTAAAACGATTTGCATCCAATTCCAATCTTATTAGTGAAATCGTACAGCATAATATAGACTAGATAATAAATTCATAATATTGCTCAAGTGTTCTTTTCATGTTTCTACTGATCCAAATTTATAGATTACGAATGTGTAAGCATATATAAAATGTTTAACGCTTTTATACTGCGTTTTTATTTATAAGGACAGAGTTTCCAACCATTTTCAATTCGCAGCTCACAAAACAGTAATGCCCATGATTGACATGTCACACAATTATTTCAATCCATGCACAAAAACTAATCCACGAAATTTGTGTTTTATTTTGTAATTATATTAACTCGCATGTGAATGTTGAAAAACACTGACTTAAGCGTTTTATACAAGAGATACTAATTAAGGTAATATTGTAACAGAGCACACAAGTTGCATTGCCTTCCAGAGATCATACAAATTAACCGCTCTTAGCGCATGCGCATTTATGTTCTACATTACAAGTATTTCTTAAAAATAACAATAAGTTATACTGTGTTACAGTTTAGTATACCGTTTAAAAAGTGTTTACTGTTTAAACACTTATACGTAATTCAATGGCAAGTTAGATTTATTTTTGGAACAATTCCCGTAAAACGTATTATTTGTGACAGTTTTCTATTAAAATTTCTATTTAAAAAAAAAACAGTTAGAAAATTGGCAAACCTATATATAGTTAGGCGACCATGTGGGGCTTCACTGTCGTGCACATAAGCTTCACTGTCATGCACATAAGCTTTACTGTCAAGCACATAAGCTTTACTGTCATGCCTAACCTAACTAACCTAACCTACCCTAACCTAACCTAACCTAACCTAACCTAACCGTTGCCATTCGGAAAAAAAAATTGTAAGTCCCACATGGTCGCCTACGTGCATGACAGTGAAGCCCCACATGATCTCCTTACTATAGGCTTCCCAAATATTTGTCTTATATTATTCCTAAAAATATATATAGGGGATACTGGGGATCATTTAGACATGAGGTAAGGGGAGACAGTGACATTATTAAATCATTCTATTTTGGATGTGGCTTGAAATATATAATAATAAAATGACTTTCTTTACTATAATATTTGCAACAGCCTTGAGCCTGAAAGTTCTGTTACAGATATTCTATCTGTTGCTAATTAATGCATATCTTATTGCTAAATAAATATAAACATATTAGTTTTTATGTAATTGCATTTGATGCCAGTGAAGTTTATATGTGAAATCTCTGAGTGAGGTAAATTGAGACTGCTGCTTTAGAGCAAGGTGTATGAGATGCACATTCACTTAACAAGCTTTCAATTTGCTTTTTTTTACTTGTTGCCAATATTGATAATTATTATATTGTATATGCGTAACATAGCTAAATAAATGAAAAAGAGTCGAAACAATTTTAGACAAATTTAAATAGAACGATTTTAGCATGAAAGATGGAAATCGCAGTAAAGCAATATTTACTAATTTAATTTACAATATTCTTCAGTTGCAACTTATCACATTTTTCAGTCTAAAACAATGATAAATACAAGTTATTTTAATTTTTTTGCAATAATCTGTCTAAATAATGAATTGTCTTATTTTAATCCTGGGGTGGGGTAAAATGTGACATTCCACAAAAACTCTTCAAACGTTAGAATTTTCATTCACAGCTACTTAGTTAATTTACATATCCTTACAATTTTATATCATGCATGTAATATATAGGACGGTTATTTAAAACGCAAAAAAAATGTTTTATTAAAAAGTGTCTTAATGCTCCCTAGTCTCCCCTTTACTTGGGTATTAATTTACCCATGTACAAATATACCATAATTGGAATTACCCAGGAATAATAATATGAATATTTGTTTCATATTGTTTTCGTGTAGAAACACGAAAATCTCCCTTCTCTGGATATGCTATTTTATCAGCAATCTATTTGCAATTTTGTGTGGGAAATTTGCATAGCTCGTATTATGCGTTCTCGTTATTTATTATTATTATTATTATTATTATTATTTATTTGAATACAGATTATGATACAGGACACACAATCTAGCAAACAAATAGTGAGCACTCAAAGAGTAAAGGAAAGATAAAAATCATTTAAAACAATAAGCAAATGAGAATAAAAATAACAAGGTGGTTACAAGTCCCAATAACCACAATAACCCAATAACCCAGGAATAATAATATGAATATTTGTTTCATATTGTTTTCGTGTAGAAACACGGAAATCTCCCTTCTCTGGATATGCTATTTTATCAGCAATCTATTTGCAATTTTGTGTGGGAAATTTGCATAGCTCGTATTATGCGTTCTCGTTATTTATTATTACAGTGGAACCCCGATTTTACGTTGTCCGTTTCGTACGTTATCCCGCTTCCTACGTCATTTTATGCTGGTCCGT
>JAQGBW010003255.1:0-16848 GCA_034698625.1 Julus scanicus
CCAGTCAGCTATGAACTACACCAGTCAGCTATGAACTACACCAGTCAGCTATGAACTACACCAGTCAGCTATGAACTACACCAGTCAGCTATGAACTTCACCAGTCTGCATGGCACTACACCAGTCTGCATAATACTACACCAGTCTGCATTGCACTACACCAGTCAGCTATGAGCTGCACGAGTCTGCATAACACTACACCAGTCTACATGGCACCACACCAGTCTACATGGCACTACACCAGTCAGCTATGAACAGCACCAGTCTGCATGGCACTACACCAGTCAGCTATGAAGAGCACCAGTCTGCATTGCACTACACAAGTCAGCTATGAACTACACCGGTCTGCATGGCACTACACCAGTCAGCTAGGAAGAGCACCAGTCTGCATTGCACTTCACAAGTCAGCTATGAACTACACCAGTCTACACGGCACTACACGAGTCTACATGACACTACACAAGTCTGCATTGTGCACTACACCAGCCTTCATTGCACTACACCAGTTTGCATTGCACTACACCAGTCTACATTGCACTACACTTGCTTACAAGTCTACGTTGCCCTACTCTTCCTTAATTTAAGTGAATTTCAGTATAAATGTGACAGTCATATGAACTACAGTTTACTGCTCTCTATGCACCATACATTCCACTACACCTGTAGTTATATTCCCACACATGCACTACACTACATTGCACATGAATACTCGTATAGGTATATAAAATAACAGTTATAAAAAACATGTGTTTTCATAATCTACGATCTTGTAAATGGGTTACTATCTAACATGTGCAGAAATCTGTACATCGCCATTACTTTTGAACGGCATTGTAGTGATTAAGAACTAGCAGCTCATTCATTAGCCGAAATTTGCTAATCTCCTCGACCCCTTTTAATCCACGCAGTCAGCAAAGTGAGTGAATGAGTGGTGAAACGTTCAAAGCAGGTTTCCCCTTCGAAACCTATTGTTTTATTAGTAGTAAGTACAAGAAGAGGAAGATTTATACCATATAAAAAAAAGCAGCACCTGGCCTTTTTTTTTTTCTTGCGTTATTTCGGTTGGTTCTCTTGGTTCTCGGTCACTTGATCTAATGTATGCGTGCTCGCCCTTGTAACCTTTTTCGTCTGCAATTGACTGACTCGATAGCTTTCAAAATTTGAACAAAAAATTAGCTTAAAAATGGTGAGATAACCCACCTGCAAATATATGTTGCAACGTCGTCGTTTTTTTATTTTTTTGTGCTGTTATGTCTACGGTATTTTTTTAACCCCCTTCCATTTTTATTACCGATATAAAACTTGCCTTATATTTGTGGCTAATCCAGACGTGAAAGAAAACGTTGACTTTCGCAAATTTTGAAACATTTTTCGTATAAATTACATTTATTTCCCCAAATAGGACTAAAAAAAATAAATGGAACACGTTCTTTTTTTTCTCTCGTTCTACTATTCCACTTCCGCATCTCGCGCATAGCACGTGCATGACGTCATTGTGCTCTTTTTTTCTCCTACCAAAGTTCCAAAGTTCCAAATTTTAAAATTGAAATTATATTCGCATAAAATGGGTTTTTAAGCTTAATTTCCGATTAAAAGTGGATTATTTTTGGCTGAAAAATTATACAAATGCGACGAATGATAGGAATGTTGCCAAGCAGCAATACACACATCAGTTAAGTGGCCGTTAACTGGTGGAAAAATGAAATATGGGAAGAAATTTCACGGAACTTTTTCAACAGTTTCGACACCAATTTCCTAATTTAAAACTAAACACCGTTTTACGAATAATATTTACGAGATATTTTCGATCTCAAATATACATTTCCTTGTTGTAAATAACTTGAAATTTCTGGACTATAAAACGAGTAAACAGTTTTATAAAACACTTGTAGGTATGAGTAGAACCTAATAATTTAGCCATCGTTCGAAATGTTCTTCGTAGTGTTTATTAATGAGAAAATCGCTTTTACTTAACCCCATAAAGCTGCTGACAACATTCTGATTATTCATAGCATCAAAAATTAACATTTTTATGGAAAAATAATCAGTTTTTATCTTAAAATTGCTAAAAAAAAGTTTTAAACTAGATTTGGGGACTATATGGGGGGAGAAAAAAGAACAGAATGACGTCATTTCCGCCTCACGCGCATGACTTTCTTTTTTTAACCCAGAATTCCATTTCTTAATTCCAATTGAAATATTCGTATAAAATGACATTTTCAGCTACTTTTTTACATAATAATGAATGAATTTTGCATTAAAAAATTTCCCTTTCGACACTACGAACGATGAGAATGTTGCTAGCATCCTTTTGTTGTCTTAATGGGGTAAGTGAAGCACTTTTATTTAAAGAAATCTCTGCCTACACAAGCATTTCGAATTCATATTTTCTGTAAAAACTGGAATTGTTAAGACTTAGTTATATTTCTAGGAACCAATTGCATTGAAGGTCAGAAATTTTTCCTAAATTGGGGTAAATAAGCTTCGCTCTACATCTTAGCCTCGAAACAGGACAAAAGGCCTTCTTGGTGTCCCAAATTAGGTTGCCAAAGATAGAAATCCTTTGTACATACAGGGTGTCCTAATTGTACAATATGGTCCCTCCCATGTAAGTAAAGGTTTTAAAATTTCGAAATCCATTCTACAAGGTGCCTTATATGTACAGGGTGCTCCAGATAGGTCAAACTCATCATAAATGTGCATAAAAGCTTTACATATTACTGTTTTTAGCTTATTTAGACTTACGGGCTACCCTGCAATTCTTCAACATCAAGATTTGTGATACAGGGTGCTTGATAAACGTTTCCAGATCAAAATCAAAGATATAAAATTTGTAAAAGAAAATCTCCTTTCCTGGGAAGTTTAACATGCAAATATCCACTTGTATTAATTTGAATTTCTGATAAAAACACGGAAGTATAAATAATTATGCTAACAGCGGCACACCAGTTGTAAAATCACTGTCCCAGAAACTTGTCAATGAAATAAATTGAAGAAAATTTCTCAGATTAGCCATATATAGACCATATTAAGAGGCTATTAGACCTCTGGTTTCGATATATGGGTCACATGAGCCAGGAATGGTATAATAAGTATAATATAAGTCATTACCTGAGTATTATATAATCAATGTATATTATATGTATAAATGCTCAAACATAGCCATTTGTTCATACATGTCCGTGCATGTCCATAATAGTATATGGAAAGTCATTTCTAGAGCCACTTATCAACAACTTTGAAAATTAAAAAAATAAGTGTTTTTAAAAGTTATAAAAAGTTTAAGCTTTTCTTAACCAACATTTTTCATTTATAAAACTCTAAACTTGTGAAGAATTCTCATCTAATGATACGAAAATCTCCAAATAATATTACTAATTAAAAAAAATTAAACCTAGCTTTAAAAATATCAACCTATTTTTAGTTTTCAAAGTTGTTGCTAAGTGGCCCCGGAAATGACTTTCTATATACCACTGTCCATAAGATATGGGCATGCACGGACATGTAGGAACAAATATTCATAAATACTATATAATAAATCTCATAAATCTCACATATATTCCAAAACACGATTCCCACACGATCAGATATGGACAAACCACTGCATTTTTGGACAAACTTGGACTTATATCACCCTAAAGGCGGTATGCTGGGACATGTCCCACTGTACCATAATGTTGCGGTCCACTGTACCCCTTATAACCAATTTGATTCGAATAAGGCCTTACAGCTGACCAGATTTTTTCTAATTCCAGGCCACGAAACATTTACATGGCCAAATATGTCCAATTTTTGGTCTAGCCATATATAAAATAATCCCACATGTCCCCAGCATTAAAAAAACGTGTTTTTACATATTACAAACCTTAAAAATATTCCAGGAGGTCACAAAATTGGAACCAACGCAAGAATCCTTCCGCTTTTTTTTTTTCAGATATAACTTTTTAACTTCCGGTAAATATTTGTCAACCAGATTTCCAACATGGAATTCGAGCCTGCTGATGGCCCTTCATCACTGCTATGACAATAGATTAAATCCGCTCGTTAATCCTCTCATTAAATCAATCGTTGTTGATTTTTGATGGCACACGAGTCACTTTTATCCTCATATAAATCCGTTCAAAAATCCGATGGCCCTTTGATTTGGCCCACACAAAAAACCGAATTTTCAAACTATTATATTTTTGTTGCACTTTTGATTATGATGATGATGACAAATATGTCCTGGATTTATATTTCTTTCCTCAGCAAAAGCAGGAAGAGGTTTTGTCACCGACTGAATGGCGAGGTGGGCCAACACGTTGTGTGTTGTGTGCCTGTTGCCCAAATTTCTTTGAATGAGTAGTCAAGTTGAAAACCGGTTGTTTCGTACCCGAAAAGGTGGCTTTGGACTGGACCACCACTTGGCCCGATTTTACCCAATTTCAAACTTTTTTTTTTAGTTTTACCTTCCTTCCTTACATGTACCAGGTTTGCCTAATTTTTTAAACAGTGGTTTCGGATAACCATGTATGGCCTATGGCATGGATAACCTCCTCATCATCCTCCTCCTTATCTAGCAGGCCTAACTAGTGTGTGAAATACATGTAGGGGAGACCGGGGCACAGTGGGTACACTTTTTAGAATTTATTTTTTGGTGGAAAAATATTTAACTCGTAGCATTTTAAAAGAATAACGCAGTAATATACGAGCCTTCAGGATGTGTATTCATTTTTTCATAGTTTTAGAGCTGCTAGTTTTTTTGCTATAAAAGATTAAAGTTGGTTGCGCAGACTGTCCCACTGTGCCCCTATACCGAGGCACAATGGGACGTGGCATGGGGTATAGTGGTCCAAGAGAAGGTAAGACAAATCTTACGAGAAAAAGAACACCACATTGATTAATTGTGTTTAATTCAGCGCGTCAATTTAAAATTCAAAGTATAAATTACAAAAACGATGAAAATTAACCGTAATTACAGCAGCTTTCATATTTTCACCGCTTACTCGTCCAAATGTGGTTTTTTTCTGTGATTGTGAACCATTTTTACTTTAAAACATAAATTTAAACATGGTTTTTATTTAAAGTTATGATTAATGAGAAAATATACAAATATTTTCCAAAAACATTAATCGGGGTATGCTGGGACATGTCCCACTGTACCCCATAATGTTGCGGTCCACTGTACCCCGTATAACCAATTTGATTTGAATAAGGCCTTACAGCTGACCACGTGGCTAATTAACATAAACTTTAGTTTGAAAATATAGCTGGATATATACACTCGTCAATGGTATATCGCAGCATTACTAATATTTTATAATTACACCTAGAATAAAAATCAAATTGCGAGTTGAATAAATTACTTTTCAAGAATAAAAACTTTTAACTGCAAATATTTTCTTCTAAACTTGTATCAGATCGCAGAAATTTTGGTTAATGAAAGAGTACCGCATACAGCTTCTTCGCAAATCAAAAGCAACGGGTTGATGATAAAACCTGATTTTATAAAGTCGTTGTCCCACTGTGCCCCGTTATCCCCTATATATATATACAAAAATCGACTCGTCAATTGGCCAATGACGCATGTGTTGCAGAGGATGGAGGACATTTTCAGTAAAATTGAAATAGCTGTTTTGTTCGTACTTTTGTTGCCTATATTTGTGAAAATTTGAATTTTGATTAAAAAACAAAAAAGTCACGAATTCATGAAAAAAGTTCACCTTTTTTTTTGTGGCCACCCTGTATATAGCCTATGGCATACATGTATACAGTTTTCACGTTTATAAATTATACAATTTACAAGTGGTTTTTTTTTGATAATGTGGAGCATAATTTGTTTTGAAAACATGTAAAATCGAAGAGAAGTTTGGCAATTAGATTTATTGAAGTAAATGGGAGACTTAATGGCGGTTATAAATTTAAAGGTTCGGCGTTTTAACATGGCTTTTAATGGAGTGGAAATGCGATTTATTTACATTAAAAGCAAATAAACGTCGACCTAACATATTTAAGCGTTTGAGGAAAACACAAATTGGCACAACACAGTTGGCTAGATGAGAAAAACAAAAGGCTGATATGTCGACAACAACTGGTGATCAGAAAGCGGAAAAAACTAAGATAAAATAATAATAATAAGAAAAAAAATGATAGGGTATACTATATAAAGTTGATTAGAAAATCATAAAATAGGTAATCAGGAATAAGAAATCCCCAGAAATTGAACTAAACTGTGATATGTCAGGATCAAGTTTTGATTAAAAATAAAATGGAATTATTGAGTTAATAAGAGTTGATCAGAAAGAAATGTAAATTGTGGTAAGTCAAAAGTTGATCAGAAAAATAAATAAGAATTAATCAGAAAGAGAACAAGAATTAATCATAAAGATAACAAGAATTAATTAGAAAGATAACAAGATTTAATCTGAAAGATAACAATATTTGATCAGAAAGCTAACAAGAATTGATCAAAAAGATTGATCAGAAAGATAACAAGATTTGATCAGAAAGATAATAAGATTAGATCAGAAAGGTAAACAAGATTTGATCAGAAAGATAACAAGATTTGATCAGGAAGAGAACAAGATTTGATCTGAAAGATAAGAACATTTGATCAGAAAGATACCAAGATTTGATCAGAAAGATTGTTCGATAACAATATTTGATCAGAAAGATTGTTCGATAACAATATTTGATCAGAAAGATTGTTCGATAACAATATTTGATCGGAAAGCTAACAAGAATTGATCATAAAGCTAACAAGAATTGATCAGAAAGATAACAAGATTTGATCAGAAAATTAACAAGATTTGATCAGAAAAAAAACAAGAATTGATCAGAAAGCTAACAAGATTTGATTAGAAAGATAACAAGATTTGATCAGGAAGATAAACAAGAATTGATCAGGAAGATAAACAAGAATTGATCAGAAAGATAACAAGATCTGATCAGAAAGATTACAAGATTTGATCAGAAAGATAACAATATTTGATCAGAAAGATAACAAGAATTGATCAGAAAGCAATGGGAACTTTATTATGTCCGGAACAAAAGTTGATAAAAAAGAGATAGTCAACAAACGTTGATCAGAAAAAAAATACAAAACGTGGTAAGTCAAGAACAACAGTTGATCACAAAGAAATGTAAGAACGAATATGCAAGACTTTTTGACCGCCCCTCTCAATAAATCGGTCTCGCTTTTAAACAAATAGTTGTTTGATTTTTTTTTCATTCGATATATTCGTAATAAATATTTTAAAATGAGTATAAAAAATACCTCTCCAAAATAAGAGTCTATTAAATAGCCGTTAAACCGAGCGTTAATAAAAATAAAATAAAATATAAACACTTTTTTTTATAAGTTATTTTTAATGATGTTTTATATCGTTTTCGGTGCGAGACGATCATTAAAAAACTTTCTTGGTCGTATAAAATACGATTTTTTGTTTGATATTTTTGTGTTGTGGGTTCAAAATGGAGTCTCGAGAAAACAGCTGTTTATCCGGAAGTGTAATTCCAAGTTTAAGATAAATGGTAAAAAGTTTTACCTCCGTTATGACTCTTTACCTTCTTCTAGTTTTCCACCTGATCATTTTTGGCCAACCCTTTTTTTTAATTTTTCCCATTTTATTTTTTTTTTTGTGGAAATTTCGTGTGTTTAGTTTTTGATATGGAGACGCACCCTTTTGTGATCACCTCGTGATCTGTGCACCTGGATATAAACAACATTCACATTTATGAGCCCCCATTTTTTTAAATTATTTTGATTTACGACATTTATTATGGTCAAATTTGTTAGTTAAAATTCACGTTTTCACCGTTAAAAACGGATGAATTTGTAGGAAGATGTTGGCCTGAAAAACCACAATTAACGTGTAAATCAAGGAACCTCAATTAGATATGGGAGGAGAAAAAAAGAACAGTTTGGTCCACTTTGGGGTTTGAAAGGGTCAAGAATGGCCTCTGGTCAACCATGTCGAAAACCGCATATATATGTGTTGAACATCGCTGACTTTTTAATTCTTGATTTATAATCTTTGTGTACTTGTCTCATCTTTTGTGTTCTGCTGGATGTATAAACTCGTCAATTGTATATCGCAGCATTACTAATGTTTTATAATTACACCTAGAATAAAAATCCAATTGCGAGTTGAATAATTACTTTTCAAGAACAAAAACTTTAACTGCAAATATTTTCTTCTAAACTTGTGTCAGATCGCAGAAAATTTGGTTAATGAAAGAGTGCCGCTTACAGCTTCTTTGCAAATCAAAAGCATTGGGTTGCTGATAAAACCTGATTTCATAAAGACGTTGTCCCACTGTGCCCCGGTCTCCCCTATATACCATATACAGAAATCGACTCGTCAATTGACCAATGACGCAAGTGTTGCAGAGGATGGAGGACACTTTCAGTAAAATTGAAATAGCCATTTTGTTCGTACGTTTGTTGCTTATATTTGTGAAAATTTTGTGTACTTGTCTCATCTTTTGTGTTCTGCATTTATCATCTTGAGTTCCTGACTACTCAAGTTTTAGACTCATTTGTTGTGTTCTGTATTTATCATCTTGTGTCTAATCTTTTGTGATCTTAAGTTAGATAGAGATTTATCATCTTGTGTTAATGGTTTATCACTTTGTGATCTTCAGTTCCTGATTCCTTTACTCACGTTCTTGAGTTTTGACTTGTCTGTTATCTTGTTTCTTGTCTGATCTTTTGTTATCTTCGCTTAACACCTGGTGTTCTTGACTTATCTTTTGTGTTCTACACTTATTATCTTGTGCTACAGACTAATTATTTTTTATTTCTTGACTCTCTCACTTACTATAAGTGGTGTTGTTAACTTATTAATTCAGTTGACTTATTAACTTGTGTTATTGACTTAATAACTTATGTTGTTGACTTACTACCTCCTGTTGTTGACTTTCTACCTCCTGTTGTTGACTTATTGACTCATCTTGTTGGCTTACTAACTCCTGTTGTTGACTTTTTAGCTCTTGTTTACTTATTAACTAATGTTGTTGACTTAACAACTAGTTCTGTTGACTTCACAACTCCTTCTGTTGACTTAACAACTCCTTCTGTTGACATAACAACTCCTTCTGTTGACTTAACAACTCCTTCTGTTGACTTAACAACTCCTTCTGTTGACATAACAACTCGTTATGTTGACTTAACAACTCTTTCTGCTGACTTAACAACTCTTTCTGCTGACTTAACAACTCGTTCTGTTGACTTAACAACTCCTTCTGTTGACTTAACAACTCCTTCTGTTGACTAAACAACTCGTTATGTTGACTTAACAACTTTCTGCTGACTTAACAACTCCTTCTGTTGACTCAACAACTCCTTCTGTTGACTTAACAACTCGTTCTGTTGACTCAACAACTCCTTCTGTTGATTTAACAACTCGTTCTGTTGACTTAACAACTTCTTCTGTTGACTTAACAACTCCTTCTGTTGGCTAAACAACTCGTTATGTTGACTTAACAACTCTTTCTGCTGACTTAACAACTCCTTCTGTTGACTCAACAACTCCTTCTGTTGACTTAACAACTCGTTCTGTTGACTCAACAACTCCTTCTGTTGATTTAACAACTCGTTCTGTTGACTTAACAACTTCTTCTGTTGACTTAACATAATTAATTTCTTCACATATCAGTCTTTTATTCCAGGCCTTATACTTTCTATGTTCTTATCAACTTTAGTGATTTAACGGCCCATTAAACAAATCATTCATTCGATTTCAATTAGGACTTACATGGTCAAAGGTCCAAAGGCCAATTAAGTATAAAGTAACAATAAAATTGAAGATATAATTAATGTAAAAAAACCTAAAAAGAATCCGATTGTTCTCTCTTAATTTATTTGTCTTCAAGCGGAATTTCTTAATTGGCCGTTAACTTAATTCATCGGATTGAACACTTTGCCAATTATTCTCGCATTAACAGGCCTAAAGGTTAACTTAAAAAAGGTTCCAACATATGGTGAACTCAAAAACCATCTCAACCTTCGACGCACCTGGTGGAGGTTTTTTTGGGGGTTGTGTTTTTTATATATTTAATTTTACCCTTTATTAAGTAACCCATCCAAGTTCATTCATAAAATATACCAAGTTTACAAAATTAGAGGAAATGAGTGGGAAAAATAATCATAAGAATAAAAAAAAGTTAAAGGTTTTTCTAAATTAATATCTACGAAAATTTCAAGTTTTTAAATTTTATGAAAAATGTTAAACAACATTTTAAGAATAAGGTTAACTGGTTAAAAAACAGAAACAACAAACTAAATTATGATAATGATGATGATGATGATAATAACAATAATAATGGTTATAAAATTAATTTATAGAATTGTAACTACGTTTTTATAACTTTGAAACTACCAATTAATTTAATCACGTTTGCCACTGTACATTGAGATATGGTTTTCCAAAATGTTTTCAAAAACATTGTTTCCAAAAATATTTTCAAAAACGTGGTTTTCCATAATGTTTTTTCAAAAATATGGTTTTCTAAAATGTTTTCAAAAACATGTTTTTACAAAACACTGAACAAAAGCAGTGTTTTCAAAACATTTAAAAAACATATTTTTTTAAAAATTGAAAGTCTGGATGCTCCAAAAAACATGTCACAAAAAACAAAAACTTACAAGCATGTTTTGAAAATCATAGTTTTCCAAAACTTTTTCAAAAACATGGTTTTCCAAAATGCTTTTAAAAACACGGTTTTTCAAAATGTTTTCAAAAACATGGTTTTCCAAAATGTTTTCAAAAACATGGTTTTCCAAAATGTTTTCAAAAACATGGTTTTCCAAAAGGTTTTGAAAAACAGGTTTTGAAGAAGTTTTTCAAAAACATGGTTTACCGAAATATTTTCAAAAACTTGGTTTACCGAAATATTTTCAAAAACATGGTATTCCAAAATGTTTTCAAAAACTTGGTTTACCGAAATATTTGCAAAAACATGGTATTCCAAAATGTTTTCAAAAACATGTTTTTCCAAAACACTGAGCAAAAGCAGCGTTTTCAAAATTGAAAGTCTGGATGCTCCAAAAACATGTTTTGTGCTTTTTGCTTTGGAAAAGCATGCTTTTGAAAGCACAAAACACGAAAACTCAAAAGCATGTTTTGAAAATCATGGTTTTCCAAAATGTTTTCAAAAACATGGTTTTCCAAAATGTTTTAAAAAACATGGCATTCCAAAATGTTTTGAAAAACATGGTTTTGAAAAAGGTTTTCAAAAACATGGTTTTCCAAAATGTTTTCAAAAACTGCTTTTGCTTTTGGTGTAGTCTGGACCCATCTTTAGAATGTTCTTTTTCAGTCATTGTGACCCGGAATCCATTTCTGATTTCCCCCACTGATACGGCCAGCATAAAATGCCAAAACCTGGCTACAGAACCGAGTAACTTCTAAGCTATTATTAAAAACTGACCTCTTTCGGCCCCTCACAAAAATAAAACCCTGTTAATTTTCTGTCCCTCACAGGCAAATTGAGAAGCAAAAGGTTGGCCATATAAAAAAAAATGGAGGGAGGGGGTCATCATATATACACTTACAGTAATCATCTGTACCCTATGACCTAAACTAGCCATAGGATATGGGGGTGGGAGGAGGGGGATAATTAATCCAGAGGGGTACCGCTTCAGATATATGCCCTACATTTCTTAGTTTGGATTTTGAAGAAAAGCGGAAGTAGATGTCCTACAGGTGGGCTTCATCAGGAAGAGAACAGCCTCCGGATATGGTCAGGGTTCAAAGGTTAAAAAATGAAACAGATGCTATAATTATAGGTGTAGGCCATATCAAAGCTTGGGTCTTAACCCTTATGACCCTGTTGAAATAGAATACGAAATGTGGCATTCTGGGATTCAACTCAGTACCCTAAAGTAAGCTAATGCGAGGGGCGGTCAAAAAGTCTTGCATATTCGTTTATTATTCGAAAACCGGATGTCATGCAAAAAAAAAAACTGAAATAGCCATTTTAAAGAGCATGAAATTTGGGGTTTAGGTGTCTCCATGGCCCCACAATTAATACAGAATTTCGAACACACTATCAAAAACAAAATGGCTTCTCAATCGAAGTCAAAAAGTCTTGCATATTCATTTATTACTCGAAAACCGCATGTCGTACAAAATAACTGAAATAGCTATTTTAATAAGCAGGAAATTCGGGGTTTAGGTCCCTACAACGCCCCTTCATGCAGAATTTCGAACACAATGTAAGACTTTTGGACCTCAAGTGAAGCGCCATTTTGTTTTTGATAGTGTGTTCGAAATTCTGCATTAATTGTGGGGCCATGGAGAGACCTAAAACCAAAATTACCTGCTTTTTAAAATGGCTATTTCTGTTTTTTTGTACGACATCTGGTTTTCAAATAATTAAGGAATATGCAGGACTTTTTGACCTCGAGTGAAGCGCCATTTTGTTTTTGATAGTGTGTTCGAAATTCTGCATTAATTGTGGGGCCATGGAGAGACCTAAAACCAAAATTACCTGCTTTTTAAAATGGCTATTTCTGTTTTTTTGTACGACATCTGGTTTTCGAATAATAAACGAATAAGCAAGACTTTTTGACCGCCTATCCTCGTAGATCGCATAAGTTTTTCGTCGTGTGTGGTTAATGTGAGTAGGAAGCAAATTATTTCATCGTAATTTCTTCAAATTATCTTAATTACGAATTTCGTTA
Organism: Julus scanicus; assembly: GCA_034698625.1. NCBI lineage: Eukaryota > Metazoa > Arthropoda > Diplopoda > Julida > Julidae > Julus > Julus scanicus. The sequence continues at coordinate 12,668 of JAQGBW010003255.1, forward strand.
ATTGAAGTCTCTCTCTAATTGAAGTGTTTGATGAATGGGAAAATACGTAGGAGGAGGTCGTTCACCTTTTACACTAATACAATTGAGAAAAAAAAACCAATTTTTTAATATTGCTATTTTTTTATTTATTGTATTATATAAAAATATCTTAATGAGTGTGACGTCATTTTGCATTGTATTCGCATTTCATTGTTATACCTAACAGGAGGAAAACTTAAAAATAACCGGATGGAAAAGTCATGGAAAAGTATGGACCAGAAATGCATTTTAGTAACCATCGATGGTAACCATCTGATATAGCTGAATATTGCTGGAAAAGCTATACGAGGTGTGTAAATTAAGTAATGAGACTGACAATGTAGCGTTCGATCTGTCAACAACGGGCGCGTTCAGAGATATTCCCTGGGAAGTAATCAGTTAGTAGCAGGATAAACAAAAAATTGGTGTTCATGTTCAAATTAGAAAAGTGTTCATGTTCAAATTAGAAAGGTATTCATGTTCAAATTCGAAAGGGGGAAGGGTTTAGTTAGGCGACCATGTGGGAATGGGACTTAAAATAAATTTTGCTTTCACCAAACCTAAACTAACCTAACCTTAGGGACATTCCCACATGGTCGAAGGTTAGGATAGGTTAGGTTAGGTCAGGTCAGGTCAGGTCCCATTCTAAGTCGTTTATTCTAATTCTAAGTCCCATTCTAAGTCCCACATGGTTGCCTTACTAAACCCTTAATTTGCACATTTCTTGCCTATATATTTGTGCAAAATTGGATTTACTTTGAATAAAAAAATGGTTATGAATTTATGAAAAAAGCTCCTTAATTTTTGGGGCCACCTTGAATGGGTTAACTTGATGTTCATTATACAGGGTGTCCTATTTCTTTGATGTAGCCATATATAAGATGTGGTACAGACTAACCAACCCAAATGTTGACCCAGTCCCAGTGTGAATGACACAATAGGCTAACATCTAAACAAGCAGATTTTGGTTGATTTTTTTAGCTGAATGATGACGAATCGACTTCCTCGTGTCGTTTCTTGACCTGGCTTATTAAAGTTGTTTTTGGTAAGCAAACAGTTCGAACGCCAGATCCGTTTCTTATTCTTCACATCTGGACCGGTATTGTATATGGAACCACGAGACCCATACACGTACACGGATTCAGGATACATTTTTGGGTCAAACTCGGTGTAATAACTAATAACGTCATCGTAAATCATTTAAACAGCACCCTCTGGTGGTGGACCTGTATACCGGATAAGACAGTTGTTACTCGTACATTGAGCACCTTTCAAATTACCTTTCGAGGCATGGGTTCCGCACCTCGACCATATGGGAATGGGACTTAGAAATGGACCTAACATATATGCCCTAACCTTTCGACCATGTGGGAATAGCCCTAAGGTAAGGTTAGGTTAGGTTAGGTTTGCTGAAAGCAAAAAAATATTCAAGTCCCATTCCCCATTCCCAAAAATTTATTGTATGTTTGGAAGTGAAACACGTGGTGACATTCAAATTAAACGCCGTTTTGTTTAAATAAAATGGTTTGCACGTGGTGACATTTAAATAAAATGGTTTGCACGTGAATGGTTTGCACGTGGTGACATTTAAATAAAATGGTTTGCACGTGGCCTGCACGTTCTCAAAGTGGAATTTCCACTCTCAAATTTCAAAAACTTAAATTTCCCAAATATCTTAAAAATCCGTTTCTAAAAGAGCAAAATCAATGAAAATGCTATATGGAAGACGCTGGGCTGTCCCCCCAACAAATTTGGCCACTAGAGGCGCTCATGCATGGCACATGCGCCGTTTTGTAATGTAGACATCCTCTATTGCCCGATCGCGCGAGTGTTGCAAAATGCGGATGGAGGACACTTTGAGTACAAATTGAAATAGCTGCTTTGTTTGTACGTTTGTTGCCTAAATTTGTGCAAAATTGGATTTACTTTTGATTAAAAACAAAAAATGTGGAATTTATGAAAAGTTTCCCCCATTTTGTGAGTAGATATGGACGATGACACAAAAGTGAAATACATTTTTGAAAGTGTTTTTATCTTGTCTGTGACCAAGATGGGTGTAGTAGGGCCTCGTAGGAATTAGAGACACGAGGTGGTCAGTGGGTCAAAAGAACGCCCTTTTCACTTAAAACGAGGGGAAATGTTGAAAGTGGGTCACTCGGTCCTTTCTTTTTTTTTTAAATAATAACAACCCTCTTTTTTTGTTTTGATGGGTTTTTAGCCCTCTTTTTTAACTCCCTCTTCTGAATGGGGCGTGGGGGATTCCTGTCTAATCTGCGTTTTAACAAAAACACAAAAATGAGGGCACTTAGACCCTCGGGACATTAAACCCTCACGTCGGACATTTGAAATTGACTCTCGTGATTTACTCTCGAGAGCTACTCTCAAATGATTGCCTATTTAAGAGTTACTTTCAATCGATTGCGCTATCGAGAGCACCCTCAAAACCGTGCTCTCTTGGTCAATCGCGGAGAGTGACTCTCGATCGTGACTCACTCTCGAGAGCGGCTCTCGAGAGTTACTCTCAGATGATTTGAGAGTTACTTTCAACTGATTGCGCTATCGAGAGCACCCTCAAAACCGTGTCCTCTTGCGAAATCGCGGAGAGTGACTCTCGTGACTCGCTTTCGAGAGCTACTCTCAGATGATTGTCTATTTGAGAGTTGTCCATTTAGAGAGCACAGAAGCCCTGAGAGTAGCTCTCGAGAGTAAGTCACGAGAGTTAAATCTCCTATGGAAACACCTTCACGTGTCTAACAAGCAATACAATTCAAACAAGAGAGCACAGAAGCCCTGAGAGTAGCTCTCGAGAGTAAGTCACGAGAGTTAAATCTCCTATGGAAACACCTTCACGTGTCTAACAAGCAATACAATTCAAACAAGAGAGCACAGAAGCCCTGAGAGTAGCTCTCGAGAGTAAGTCACGAGAGTTAAATCTCATATGGAAACACACCTTTACATATCCAACAAGCAAAACAATTCAAACAAGATAGCACAGAAGCCCTGAGAGTAGCTCTCGAGATTACTCTCGAGAGCTACTCTCAAATAGATTTCAATTTTTTTCTACGACATCTGGTTTTCAAATAATAAACGAATATGCAAGACTTTTTGACCGCTCCTCGTTTGAAAATTATTGAATTTTAGTGAAAAGTGCCTCAATGCTCTCCACTCTCCTCTACTCTCGGAGATATTTCTACTATAAATGGACAGTTATATAAAATTCAGAAGTAATAAAATCCCAGACATCAGAATACAAGATGTCTTCTTCAGACAGTGAATATTTTTTTTCTACAAAATTTTGAAATATTGAAAACAAAACTGTTTTTTACACATTTCTTAATTATATAAAAAAATCTAAACTTTAAAAGTCTGCATCATAATTCGTCTAAATCTGGTTTCGAACGAGACAATTATGTAGATTAGGTTTCAAAAATATGTAGATTATGGAGTCTATTGTTGAAACACATAATAATAATTAATAAAAAACAATATTTTGGCATTTTATTTTTATTTTTAAGGTGATTGGCCCTCGTTGTGCCGACGTCTAGGAATATGAATTTGGAAGTTTTGTGCTTGAGGTTAGGATATTGTGGGGGGTCACTCCCTCTAAAACAATTGACTAGAGAAGCAGCTGCTGTTTTATTTTGGGGGGGTCACAGCATATCGACCCAATTAACATCGACTGCAGGTGGCCTCCTGTTCCGGATTCGTCAATCTATCTCTCTCAGCTCCTGCATCAGACGATTATAATTGAACCGATAAATAATTCAACCTCAACAGTTCGTGACAACGCCATCTAACGACTCAAAACCACGCCATCTGGGGGAGAATCTTGCAAGTTTGCAATATTTGAGGGGCCAAACAAAAAGTGAAAAAACCAATAGAAACCAATAGAAAACAACGTTCCAAATAACAATAGAAAACAATTTGGCTAAATTGACTGAACAATAGAAAACCATAGAAAACAATTGAAACCAATAGAAAACAACGTTCCAAATAACAATAGAAAACAATTTGACTAAATTGACTGAACAATAGAAAACCATAGAAAACAATTGAAACCAATAGAAAACAACGTTCCAAATAACAATAGAAAACAATTTGACTAAATTGACTGAACAATAGAAAACCATAGAAAACAATTGAAACCAATAGAAAACAACGTT